>RCNN01000361.1:0-23646 GCA_003667245.1 Heterostelium multicystogenum
CACAGACTTTATGAAGTGGCCAATGCGCCATGAGCTAAAGTGATGAAAGTCTTTGTGCAGTAATTGCCCGATCCAATTGATCGAAGCATCTCTTACGATTTGTTGGATTAGCTTGGATAATAGGAATATTTGCGCAGGGTTTACTAAGGCCTGAATGCATCCGGCCAGAATGAAGCCTGCAATCAGTATGAATAAGGTGTTCATTGTTGGCTGGTTGTTGCTAAGTGCGTCTACGACTTCTCCTAGCAGTAAAGGTGGCGCGAGCGCTATAAGTTTAAGCCCTATTGTGGTAAAGGATGGTAGACGTAAGCAGAGCTGTATGCTGTTTTGCATGCTATTTTAACAAGTGTTTGCATTTGGTCGCCTATAGGCATTCTTCGCTGCATTCATACTTATAGTGTAGGGGTGGGGTAGCTGAGTAGAGTGTGCTGGGGCGCTACCAAGTTTCCACTTCTAATAATGTTGAAGCGCTCAAGGCTGGGGATGTAGATTTGTATAACGCTACAGCCGTTGGCAAACTTGGTGAGTGTTCTGAAGAATATTTTCTTTCCGTCATTGGAAAGGCGTTTTGTAATGTTTGCAGCTGATGCGGAACGCTTGCTGAGAATTGTTTGTGTTGATGTTTAATGAGGGGCAGTCTCAAGTTCTTTATTGAGGAGAACTCAATGAGAGGTTTTGAGCTTTTCTGAGCTAGACAGCAGCTCCAGGGTTTTCTTGTCCAGCTCCTCTCCTGCAGAGTCATACAGTTTCGTTTGCTTGGAATTGCTCCGTCACCGCTCGCTGCAAAGCTACGTTAACGTCCAGCGAGGCAACCTGAGCCAACAGATGCAATATGTAGATCGCCTGCGCCCGCTCTGGGGAAAGCTGCTGCAAATAAACGCCTAAAAAATCTTTAATGACCACGATCTGGAGACGTTGGGCAGATTTTATTGCATACGGATTGTTATGTAGTGCCATCGCAAGGAGGGATTGTGGACGGGGAGTATAAATTTATGGGTGGGCCGATTTTGCAAATGCCATATAATAAAAAGCGATAGAATGTGTCGCTCAATGACTTCGAGAATGCCGTGCAAGAGGGCCTCGTCTTCGTACATCCGAATGCCATACCTGAA
The DNA here is from genome assembly GCA_003667245.1 of Heterostelium multicystogenum. Lineage (NCBI taxonomy): Eukaryota > Evosea > Eumycetozoa > Acytosteliales > Acytosteliaceae > Heterostelium > Heterostelium multicystogenum. Next base: position 1,113 of record RCNN01000361.1, read on the forward strand.
TTGGATGAGTAGCGGGCTAGAAAAATTTAAGTGAGAGTTTCCTTTGGGATGTTTGTTTTTGGCGATGGCTGGGCAGAGGAGCGCGTGTGGGACTAATATTTTTCCTTTTTATCAAGGGTTGTGAGCGTTAAGCATTCAAGAGGCTCCTTGATTGAGAGCAGTTGAAGAGTAAGCCATCGATTTTTGCTGGCGCTTGTGCAGCAACTGCCTTGCAGTGACACGTCGTAATACCAAGGACGATTGGTTGGCCCGCGATAAGGTGCTCTAAGCTTTCAGCGAGTGCTCCAATAAGTGATTCGGGCCTTTGCCTGCGCCCGATGCGACTAGTTGGCTATTTGCGTCGTACAGTTCCGTCGTCGCTACTAGGTTTTTCTTTGTTTGCATACTGCGTAATCGCAGTTAGGCCCAAGCTATGAATGGTCTCTTTTATTTTTGATAGAGCATTGGTTGGGCTTAGTTCTCGCTCTGACATGCTTGCCTCGTTATTTTTGAATGCCGAAAGGATTTCCCTTCGGGCATTTTTTAGCGGGTGCTTCATTTGTATGGAATGTCAGTTTGTGAGTGTGGCGAAGAAGTGGACCTCGGTCGCTAGTAAGCTTTCGGATGCGCCTGCGTTTTTGCGGAAAGCCAGTCGGGATGGTTATTTCGGAGCGTTTATTACCCATTTCAATCACCTCGTTTCTATTTTGAATTAGAGGCACTCGATAGTGAGTTCCCCACTTGCGCGTAATTTCGCAAGTGATCAATTAATAGCAGTGGCCCTACCTCGATTCAATTGGTGTGAAGGCGCGAGCGTCCTGTGTTTGTGTAGGAATTATCTTCGTCGGGGCGTGGGATGATAGTTGTCTATGTTTGATTTTTTGGCTTAGCTGCGTTTGTACGCAGCTGTTTCAATGGTTTGTGATGTTTTATAGTTTTTATGAGAGTAGGCAAACTAAGAGCGGTTCGACAAATTACTCATTTAGCTTTTGATGTGATTGGGAGTTCAGCCTCTCAATTGGGAAGGGGGCGACCACCGAGAATTTACCCTGATGATTCACTTTCTCAGGAGGCGCGCGGCATGCTGGCGAAAATGCGGCGAATTTTGTGCTGCATCGTGTGTCAGACCTTGTGGCATGACCTGGCGGGCAATATCAGTCATTTCCGGTACTCGGCGCCTTGGGATTTCTCTGAAAACACCCGGTTGCCCAAGTCGCAACCCGCCGGCAGCGTGCCGATGACCGAATATGTCGCAGCGTCGCAAGCAGCTTGCTTCCTACACTCGTTAAGCTGCGCAACGGATGTGCCTCGCCAGGAGTCTGACCTGCCCGTCGTACCGTCACCTGGCAAGGTGCGCATCTTATGGAAGTTGAATGTGACCTCATTGTCTTGTCCAGCTTCACCCACCTGTCACTCTGAATTCGTTACTGTAGACCGCGAACAGAGCTGACGGTCTCCCCCGCAAGGGGATAACACGCGACGCTTCCATCAATAACAAGCCCAAGCGGAGTACCACAGATGGCGTTCTTCACCGCAGCCAGCAAAGCCGACTTCCAGCACCAACTGCAAGCGGCACTGGCGCAGCACATCAGTGAAACAGGCAACTGCCACAAAGTGGCGCTGTTCGCTTGAACAATTCTTCGGCATCATTTCCCGGATGAACTGACCCAGCGTCGCTTGTCCGACCTGGCCGGTTGCACCCTGTCTGCTGGCGCCTGCTTGAGCGCTTTGATCACAACCAACCGCAAGTGCGGGTCTACAACCCCGATTACGAACGTCATGGCTGGCAATCGACCCACACTGCGGTCGAAGTGCTGCACCACGACCTCCATTCCTGGTGGACTCGGTGCGTACCGAGCTGAACCGCCGTGGCTACAGCATCCACACCCTGCAAACCACCGTACTCAGCGTGCGTCGTGGCAAGAAGGGCGAATTGCTGGAAATCCTGCCCAAAGGCACCCAGGGCGAAGACGTTCAGCAAGAATCGCTGATGTACCTGGAAATCGACCGTTGCGCCAACGCCGCCGAGCTGAGTGTCCTGAGCAAGGAACTTGAGCAGGTACTGGGCGAAGTGCGCGTTGCCGTCGCCGATTTCGAACCGATGAAAGCCAAGGTCCAGGAACTGCTGGCCGGTATCGACGCCAGCCCGTACGTGATCGACGGCGAGAAAAAGCCGAGATCAAGAGCTTCTTCCTGGAATGGCTGGTGGGCAACCACTTCATCCCTTCCTCGGCTATGAAGAGTTTGTGGTACGTGACGAGGCGGACGGCGGTCATATCGAATATGAACGCCAAACTCGTTCCTCGGTCTGACCAAACTGCTGCGCCCGGGCCTGACTACCGACGAGCTGCGCATCGAAGACTACGCGGTGAACTACCTGCGTGAGCCGGCCGTGCTGTCGTTCGCCAAGGCTGCACACCCAAGCCGCGTGCACCGCCCGGCCTACCCGGACTACGTGTCGATCCGCCCAGATTAGACGCCGACGGCAAGGTCATCAAGGAATGCCGCTTCATGGGCCTCTACACCTCCTCGGTGTACGGCGAAAGCGTGCGGGTGATTCCTTACATCCGTCGCAAGGTGACGGAAATCGAGCGTCGCTCGGGCTTCCAGGCCAAGGCGCACTTGGGCAAGGAACTGGCCCAGGTGGTCGAGGTGCTGCCCCGTGATGACCTGTTTCCAGACCCCGGTGGACGAGCTGTTCAGCACCGTGATGTCGATCGTGCAGATCCAGGAACGCAACAAGATCCGCGTGTTCCTGCGCAAAGACCCGTACGGCCGCTTCTGCTACTGCCTGGCCTACGTGCCGCGCGACATCTATTCCACCGAGGTGCGGCCAGAAGATCCAGCAAGTGCTGATGGATCGCCTGAAAGCCTCGGACTGCGAGTTCTGGACGTTCTTCTCCGAGTCCGTACTGGCTCGCGTGCAGTTGATCCTGCGGGTAGACCCGAAAACCGCCTGGACATCGACCCGCTGCAACTGGAAAAAGAAGTGGTGCAGGCCTGCCGCAGCTGGCAGGACGACTACTCCAGCCTGGTGGTGGAAAGCTTCGGCGAAGCCCACGGTACCAACGTGCTGGCTGATTTCCCGAAAGGTTTCCCGGCCGGCTACCGCGAGCGTTTCGCCGCGCATTCGGCGTGGTCGACATGCAGCACTTGCTCAGCCTGACCGAAGCCAACCCGCTGGTGATGAGCTTCTATCAGCCGCTGGGCCAGGTTTCCGGCCAGCGCGAGCTGCATTGCAAGCTGTATATGCCGATACGCCGCTGGCGCTGTCCGATGTGCTGGCCGATTCTGGAAAACTCGGCCTGCGGGTGTCCTGGGTGAATTTCCGTGCCTGCCGTCATGCCAATGGCCGCGAGTTTCTGGATTCACGATTTCGCGTTACATCGCCGCCGAAGGTGTGAACCTCGATATCCAGCAATTGAACGACACCCTGCCAGGACGCGTTCGTGCATATCGTGCACGGCGATGCCGAAAACGATGCGTTCAACCGCCTGGTGCTGACGGCCGGCCTGCCATGGCGCGACGTGGCGCTGCTGCGTGCCTACGCCCGTTACCTGAAGCAGATTCGCCTGGGCTTCGACCTGGGTTACATCGCCAGCACCCTGAACAACCACACCGGACATCGCCCGCGAGTTGACCCGGTTTGTTCAAGACCCGTTTCTACCTGGCGCGCAAGCTCACCGCCGAAGACCTCGAAGACAAGCAGCAACGCCTGGAACAAGCGATCCTCACGGCCCTGGACGACGTTCAGGGTGCTCAACGAAGACCGCATCCTGCGTCGCTACCTGGACCTGATCAAGGCCACCCTGCGGACCAACTTCTACCAGGCTGACGCCAACGGCCAGAACAAGTCGTACTTCAGCTTCAAGTTTCAACCCGCACGCGATTCCTGAGCTGCCCAAGCCGGTGCCGAAGTTTGAAATCTTCGTCTACTCGCCACGGGTTGAAGGCGTGCACCTGCGCTTTGGCAACGTCGCTCGCGGCGGCCTGCGCTGGTCCGACGTGAAGAAGACTTCCGCACTGAAGTGCTGGGCCTGGTAAAAGCCCAGCAAGTGAAGAACTCGGTGATCGTGGCCGGTGGGGCGCCAAGGGCGGTTTCCTGCCGCGTCGCCTGCCGTTGGGCGGCAGCCGGGACGAGATCGCGGCCGAGGGCATCGCCTGCTACCGCATCTTCATTTCGGGCTTGCTGGACATTACCGACAACCTGAAAGACGGCGCCCCTGGTGCCACCGTTGAACGTGGTGCGCCACGACAACGATGACCCGTACCTGGTGGTGGCCGCGGACAAGGGCACTGCGACCTTCTCCGACATCGCCAACGGCAATCGCCATCGACTACGGCTTCTGGCTGGGTGATGCGTTCGCTTCCGGTGGTTCTGCCGGTTACGACCACAAGAAAATGGGCATCACCGCCAAGGGCGCGTGGGTGGGGGTGCAGCGTCACTTCCGTGAGCGCGGCATCAACGTCCAGCAAGACAGCATCACCGTGGTGGGCGTGGGCGACATGGCTGGCGACGTGTTCGGCAACGGCCTGTTGATGTCCGACAAGCTGCAACTGGTCGCCGCCTTCAACCACCTGCACATCTTCATCGATTCCAAACCCGAACCCGGCCAACAGTTTCGCTGAACGTCAGCGCCTGTTCGACCTGCCGCGCTCGGCCTGGACCGACTACGACACCAGCATCAATGTCCGAAGGCGGCGGTATCTTCTCGCGCAGCGCGAAAGAGCATTGCCATCTCGCCACAGATGAAAGAACGCTTCGACATCCAGGCCGACAAGCTGACCCCGACCGAACTGCTGAATGCCTTGCTCAAGGCGCCGGTGGACCTGTTGTGGAACGGCGGTATCGGCACCTACGTCAAGGCCAGCACCGAGAGCCACGCCGATGTGGGCGACAAGGCCAACGACGCCCTGCGCGTCAATGGCAACGAGCTGGCGCTGCAAGGTGGTGGGCGAGGGCGGTAACCTCGGCATGACGCAGCTGGGTCGTGTGGAATTCGGCCTCAAATGGCGGCGGTTCCAACACGGACTTCATCGACAACGCCGGTGGTGTGGACTTGCTCCGACCACGAAGTGAACATCAAGATCCTGCTCAACGAAGTGGTGCAGGCCGGTGACATGACCGACAAGCAGCGCAACCAGTTGCTGGCGAGCATGACCGACGAAGTCGGCAGCCTGGTGTTGGGCAACAACTACAAGCAAACCCAGGCCCTGTCCCTGGCTGCCCGCAAAGCCTTCGAGCGCGTGGCCGAGTACAAGCGCCTGATGAGCGACCTGGAAGGCCGTGGCAAGCTGGACCGTGCCATCGAGTACCTGCCGACCGAGGAGCAGCTCAACGAGCGCGCCGCTGCGGGCAAGGGCCTGACCCGTCCGGAGCTGTCGGTACTGATCTCCTACAGCAAGATCGACCTCAAGGAAGCGTTGCTCAAATCCCTGGTGCCGGATGACGACTACCTGACCCGTGACATGGAGACCGCTTTCCCGCCGAGCCTGGTGGCGAAGTTCTCCGAAGCCATGCGTCGCCACCGTCTGAAGCGCGAGATCGTCAGCACCCAGATCGCCAACGACCTGGTCAACCACATGGGCATCACCTTCGTTCAGCGCCTCAAAGAGTCCACCGGCATGAGCCCGGCGAACGTGGCGGGCGCCTACGTGATCGTGCGAGACATCTTCCACCTCCCGCACTGGTTCCGTCAGATCGAAGCCCTGGACCACCAGGTCTCGGCCGACGTGCAACTGGAGCTGATGGATGAGCTGATGCGCCTGGGCCGCCGTGCCACGCGCTGGTTCCTGCGCAGCCGTCGCAACGAACAGATGCCGGGCGTGATGTTGCGCACTTCGGTCCGCACCGCACCTTGCCGCGCTGGGCCTCAAGCTCGACGAACTGCTGGAAGGCCCGACCCGCGAAGGTTGGCAGAACCGTTACCAGGCTTACGTCGAAGCCGGTGTGCCGGAGTTGTTGGCGCGCATGGTTGCAGGCACTACCCACCTGTACACCCTGCTGCAATCATCGAAGCCGCCGACGTGACAGGCCAAAGTGCGGCAGACGTCGCGAAGGCTTACTTCGCCGTCGGCAGCGCCCTGGACTTGCCGTGGTACCTGCAGCAGATCAGCAGCCTGCCCGTGGGCAACAACTGGCAGGCCCAGGCCCGCGAAGCCTTCCGCGATGACGTGGATTGGCAGCAACGGGCGATCACCATTTCCGTACTGCAAATGGCCGATGCGCCAGAAGACATGGAAGCCCGCGTGGCCCTGTGGCTTGAGCAGCACCAGGACATGGCTGATCGCTGGCGCATCATGATGGTGGAGATTCGTGCTGCAGTCGGCACGGACTACGCCATGTACGCGGTAGCCAACCGTGAGTTGCTGGACCTGGCGATGAGCGGCCAGTCGGTGCTGTAACGGGTCTGACTGAGCGTTAAAACAAAAAGCCGGTATCGAAAGATATCGGGCTTTTTTTGCATTTGATTATCGGCGTGTTATCTCAACTTGTGGCGAGGGAGCTTGCTCCCGCTGGGCTGCGCAGCAGTCCCGTTTTTGGGGCCGCTGCGCGTCCCAGCGGGAGCAAGCTCCCTCGCCACAGGTTAAAACAGTGTGATCAATTGCTGCGTAGTAGCTTGGCTTCCAGATGATCCAGATGCCGGGTCATCAAGTTGACGGCTTTGCCGGCATCGCCATGCTCCACCGCATCCACAATCGCCCTATGTTCCTGCCATGCGCAATACGTGCAAGCCTTGGCCTCAAACTGCGCAATCGCCAATGAGGTGAGCGGCACCAGGCTGTTGAGAAACTGTGCCAACGGTGCATTCCCGGCGATGGCTGCCAGTTGCAGGTGAAACTCCCCGGAGAGCCGAATCGCCGGGCCACGTTCGTCACGCTCGATGCAGTCGCGCTCCCGTGCGATCAACTCCCGCAGTTGGCGGATCTGCGCCGGTTTCGCCTGGGCACACGCCAACTGCACCACGGTGATTTCCGTCAGGCGCCTTGCCTCGAGAATCTGCTGGGTCTGTTGTGCATCCGGTGCCGCCACCTGGGCGCGGTGGTTGGCCGCAGGATGATCACTTGCTGGTGCGACAGCCGCGCCAGCACCCGGCGAATCACGCTGCGGCTGACGCCAAAACTTTGCCCGAGGCTCTCCTCGGTAAAACGGCTGGCGGGGGCGATGCGTTGCTCGAGAATGGCGTCGAACAGTGCCGGGTAGATGTCGTCCACCGAGAGTTTCGGCTTGCCCACCAGGCGCAACGGCGTAAAGGGGAAAGGGGGGTGCAGGGCGTGAGCGGTCATGCGCGGTCTCCTGGAAGTCAGCTACCCAGATGGTCGTCCGGGATGTTCAAGCGAATGCCCATGCGCAAGCCTTCCTGCAGGATATGCCGGCGCATTTCGGCGCTGGCCAGGGCGCTGTTCTTGTTGCGGATCGCCCGCACCACGGCGTCGTTTTCCTGCAAGCGTTCCGCCAGGTGTTCGGGGGAGTTGCGCAGTACCTGGGCGCTTTGCTTGAGGGCGTTGCTGGTTTGTTGCACCACGTTCTGGAAGATCGGGTTGGAGGTCAGGGCGAACAGTTCTTCGTGGAACGCGATGTAGGCGTTCATCCCGGCTTCGCTGTCGCCGGCGTCGAGGGCTTCGCGCATGTCCATCAGGGTCAGGCGCAGTTGCCCGACTTCCTTGCTGCTGATGGATTGCGCCACTAAACCTACGATAAAGGGCTCGAGGGTGTAGCGCAGTTGCAGGATGTCTTCGAGGCTGGCGTCGGCCACGCCGCTGTCCTGGGCCTGGGATTTCGTTGAGGGTGGTTTCCAGCACCACCACGCCCTTGCCGGGCATGGAGCGCACCAGGCCGAGGGTTTCCAGCACGATCACCGCTTCGCGCAGGCTCGGGCGGCTGATGCCCATTTGCTCGGCCAGTTCACGCTGGCCGGCAGCATCTCGCCGCGCCGCCACTGACCCCTCGCCAGGGCGGCGCGCAGTTTTTCTACCACTGAATTGACGACGGTTGACGAGGTGATCACGTGTGGCTCCCTTTAAATTGAACTGTCTGCTTGGTGTGGCGAGAGAGCTTGCTCCCGCTGGACTGCGCAGCAGGCCCATTTTTTGGGGCCGCTTCGCGCCCCAGCGGGAGCAAGCTCCCTCGCCACAGGGGGTGAGTCTGTCTCATCAGAACTCTTGGTGGGCGGGCAGCACCGGTTTTCTTGGCCTGGAAGGCATACCCTTGTTGACCGTCCAGCACCTTGTTGGGCGCGCTGGATATCGATGTCTTTTTCCCAGCGGGCGATGGCCACGGTGGCGACGCAGTTGCCGATCAGGTTGGTCAGCGCCCGGCCAATGCCCATGAACCAATCCACCGCCAACACCAGCACCAGGCCCACCACCGGAATCGCCGGGATTGCGGTGAGTGTCGCCGCCAGAATCACCAGTGCCGAACCCGGAATCCCGTGGGCGCCCTTGGAGGTGATCAGCGACACCAGCAGGATGGTCAGCAGGTCGGTCATCGACAGCGGTGTGCCGGTGGCATTGGCGATAAACACGATGGCCAGGGTCAGGTAGATGGAGAAACCGTCGAGGTTGAATGAATACCCGGTCGGAATCACCAGGCCCACGGTGGAGCTGCCAATGCCAAGGTGTTCCAGTTTACGCATGATCTGTGGCAACACGGCATCGGAGGACGCGGTGCCCATCACGATCAACAGTTCTTCCCGCAGGTACTTGAGCAGCGGCATCATCCGCAGGCCCGACAGGCGCATCACCAGCCCCAGAATCACCGCGACGAACAGGAAGCACGTAAGGTAGAACAGGCCCACCAGGCTGCCCAGGTGTTGCAGGGAATCCAGGCCGTAGGTGCTGGTGGTGAAGGCGATGGCGCCGAACACGCCGATGGGCGCCAGGCGCACGATCATGCCCATGATGCGGAAGATCACGTGGCTCAGCTCGTTGATCAACCGCGAGATGCCGGAAGCGGCTTCGCCCACCAGGTTCAGTGCGCTGCCGAACAACACCGAGAACAACAGCACTTGCAGCACGTTGTTGTCCGCGAAGGCGCCGATCACCGAGTTGGGGATCAGGTCCATCAGGAACTGGCTGGTACCCTTGATGTGTTGGCCACGGTCTGCCAGTTCATTCAGGCCGGCAGACGACAGTTGCTCCAGGTGGATATTGGCGCCGGTGCCGATCCCGGTGCTGAAGGCCATGATCAGGCCGATCACCAGGGCCACGGTGGTCAGTGCTTCAAAGTAGATCACCGACTTGAGGCCGATGCGCCCGACTTTCTTCAAGTCGCCGGCACCGGAAATACCGCTGACCACCACGCAGAATACGATCAGGCCAATCAGCATTTTGATCAGCTTGATGAAGCCGTCACCCAGGGGTTTGAGTTGCGAGGAGAATTCAGGGAGGGCGAGGCCGCAGATTATGCCGATCACCAGGCCAATCACGACTTGCAGGAAAATCGAACGCGAGCACCATCTGAGCATGGGAAGGATCTCTATTCGGTGCCCTGGTGGGTCCAGGGCTTAATTGTTGTGGTCTGACCGGTATGTCCAGTGCGGGGCCAGTCTACGCTCGGTTTTTTTCAAGTCGCAAGTAAATATTACGCGGATGGCAGGTCCCGGTCTGACCAGTTGGTTCGCAAGGTTTCGTGCTTGAGCGGTTGGCGGCCCGGAATTTTTTTTCGCTTATCATCCCGGGCTTGGTTCACAGGGTGAGTTATGGATATTCCAGGATTGATCACGGACGCGGCGGGCGTCACCAGCTGTACGTGGCGCACGGCGGCGCCGGAGTACCCGGATTACCACGACCACGAATGGGGCGTGCCGGTGGCCGATGACATTGCGCTGTACGAGAAGATTTGCCTGGAGGGTTTTCAGGCGGGCATGGCGTGGATCACCATCCTGCGCAAGCGCGAGGCGTTTCGCCGGGCGTTCGAGGGCTTTGATTTTCGCCGGGTGGCGCGGTACACCGAGCAGGACATCGAGCGATTGATGGCCGACCCGGGCATCGTGCGCAATTCGCGCCAAGATCGTGTCCACCATCAACAACGCCCGGCGCGCCTGTGAGCTGGTGGATGAGACCGGTTCGCTGGCGGCGTGGCTGTGGTCGTTTGAACCGGCCGCCGATGAGCGCCCGGCGGTGGTGGACATGGCGTACTGGACGGCCAACCCCACGTCAGCCGCGTCAACACGTTTGTCCCAAGGCCCTGAAAAAGCGTGGCTGGAGCTATGTGGGGCCGACCACGATGTATGCGTTCATGCAGGCGATGGGCATGGTCAACGACCACCTTGAAGGCTGTACCTGCCGGTCTCGAATCGAACACCTGCGCCACCACTTCAAACGACCCTGAGCCACTGACTGTGCGCGGTTATAACTGTGTGTGGCTTGCCGGCGATGGCGGTGGATCAGCAAACACAACTGTGTCTGATGCACCGCCATCGCAGGCAAGCCAGCTCCCACAGGAGGGTGCGGTGGCGCGGGTTAGTGGGGCAGCGGCGTGAGCACGTCGGCCTTGTCATCCATCACCATCACTACCAGCAGTTTCGCCGGTTGGGTCTGGCTGGCATTGCTGGATTCAAAGTGCCGCGAGCCGGCGGGTTCGTAGAACGATTGGCCGACCTTGTAGGTGATCGCCTTCTCATCGTTGACCCGCGAGGTGATTGCACCTTCCAGCACATAGGCCACGGCCGTGCCGGTGTGGCTATGGGGCACGGTGGCCTGGCCCGGGCGTAGTCCACGGTGAGCATCACGGTTTTCTTGCCGGGGACGTTGGCCAGGGCGTGTTCCTGCAACACGTTGATCTTTTCCTGGTTGTACACCGGGTCGTGGGCAAAGGCGCTTAACGAGGCCAGCAGCAGGGTGGTGCCGAGCAGTACTTTCATGGTGAGGCTCCGAGTGAGTCGAGACCCGTTCACCCTAGGCCCCGATCCGGATTTGACCAATAGCCAATCCGGCGGAAATTCCCTCAGCCAATCTGTCGCAGGATATCCCGCACCACGTCCAGCGCCGGGTCAATGTCCAGGGTTTCGATCGCGCCAAACCCGATCTTTCAGTCCCTCGCGTACTGGTGTGTCGTGGAAAAACACGCTCAGCGGATAGAGCCCCACGTCAGCCTCCCGTGCCAATTGGGTGAGCTGCGGAATATTCACCGGCACCTTGCACAGTGCGGCCAGATGGAACCCGGCCACGGTGGGCACCACGTCGAACCACGGCGAGAGGTCCCCCGCCAGGCGCTGCAGAATCCGTTCCCGGCGCCCGGCATATACCCCATGGCAGCGCCGAATGTGCTTGAGCAGGTAGCCTTCGCTGATGAACTTGGCCAGGGCCCATTGCGGCAGGGTGGAGCTGTGCTGGTCGGTGAGTTGCTTGGCCTTGAGCACCGCGCCGAAAATCGCCGGCGGCAACACCGTGTAGCCCAGGCGCAACTCCGGCAGCAGGGTTTTCGAGAAGGTCCCGACGTAGGCGACCACGCCGCGGGTGTCCATGCTTTGCAGGGAGTCGGTGGGGCGGCCCTCGTAGCGGAATTCGCTGTCGTAGTCATCCTCGATCACGATGGCGCCCAACGCCAGCGCACGTGCCAGCAACGCCTCACGGCGCGGCACGCTCATGGGCATGCCCAGGGGGAACTGATGGGACGGTGTCACGTAGATCAGCCGCGTGCCGTCGGGAATCAAGTCGACCCGCAGGCCGTGTTCGTCCACCGGCACGCCCACCACGGTCGCCCCCATGGCGTCGAACATCAGTCGCACCGGGGTGTAGCCGGGGTCTTCCATGGCGACGACGGTGCCCGGTTCCAGCACCACGCGGGCGATCAGGTCAAGCGCCTGCTGGCGCCGTTGGTGACTACGATGTCGTCTTCGCTGCACCTGACCCCACGGGAAAATGCGATATGCCCGGCGATTGCACTGCGCAGGGCCGGCAAGCCTTCCGGCCGGCTGTAGAAGCCGCTGTCCTGTGAGATACGGCGCAAGGCATCGAGGGTGCAGCGCCGCCATTCATCCTGGGGGAACTGGCTGCGGGCGGTGGCACCGCCGATAAAGTCCCGGCTCGGGCGGGTTTCACGGTTGGGGTGACCCATGGGCGCGGAAGGGCCTGCCACTTGGCCAGGTTGGCGGCGCAGGCAAGGTCGGCGGCACTTTGCAGGTGTTCGCGGCGCGTGGCCCAGGCGTTGACGAACGTGCCACGGCCGATCCTGCCGACCAACAACCCTTCGTAGGTCAGCGCCGCGTAGGTGTCTGAGACTGTCTTGCGCGGACACGCCCAGTTGCAGGGCCAGCAAGCGGCTGGGAGGCAATTGCGACCCGGCCACCAGTTGTCCCGACTCAATGGCCGTGCGCAATTGCTGGTAAAGCTGTTCGGCCAGGTCCTTGCGGCCCTTGATAACGACGTGCAGTTCCATGTTTCATCCAGAGGCAAGCAATCACCCGCAAGATTACCGCAAGTCACCCGCCAGCCCGAATCAGGACAGGAAACCACCGTCTACATTCAGCGATACACCGGTGGTGTAGCTCGACGCATCGCTGGCCAGGTACAGCACCGCGCCGGCCATCTCGCTCGGGTCGGCCACGCGCTTGAGGGGGATCTGCGCCAGGGCCATTTTCAGGATCGAGTCGTTCTTAACCAGCGCGGAGGCGAACTTGGTGTCGGTCAGGCCCGGCAGCAGTGCGTTGCAACGAATGCCGAACGGCGCGCATTCCTTGGCGAAGACTTTGGTCATGTTGATCACGGCGGCCTTGGTCACCGAGTAGATGCCCTGGAATACGCCCGGCGAAATCCCGTTGATCGAGGCCACGTTGATGATGCTGCCGCCACCGTTCTCGCGCATCAGCTTGCCGGCTTCCACCGACATGAAGAAGTAGCCGCGAATGTTCACGTCGACGGTCTTCTGGAATGCGCCCAGGTCGGTGTCCAGCACGTTGCAGAACTGCGGGTTGGTGGCGGCGTTGTTGACCAGGATGTCCAGGCGGCCGAACTGTTCGCGGATCGCGGCAAACACGTTGGTGATCTGTTCCATTTCGCCGATATGGCAGGCAATTGCCGTGGCCTTGCCGCCGTCGGCGATGATCGCGTCGGCCACGTGCTGGCAGCCGTCGATCTTGCGGCTCGACACGATCACGTGGGCGCCTTGCTGGGCCAGCAACTTGGCGATGGCCTCACCGATACCCGCGGCTGGCGCCGGAAACGAAAGCGATCTTGCCGTCGAGGTCGAACAGTTGGGTCTTGGACATGGTTTTTTCCTTGAAGAGGGTCAGAGGGAAGACTGTTTGATGACATTCAGGCTCATCTGCTCAAGCAGCTTGTTCATGTGAATGAACTGCGCAAAGCGTTTGTCCTGGGTCTGGCCATGGAAGAAGCGGTAGTAGATCTGCTGCACGATGCCGGCCAGGCGGAACAGGCCGTAGGTGTAGTAGAAGTCGAAATTGTCGATCTGGATCCCGGAGCGTTCGGCGTAGTAGTCGACGAACTGGCGGCGGGTAAGCATGCCGGGGGCGTTGCTCGGCTGGCGGCGCATCAGTTGCACCGGGGCCGGGTCGGCCGCTTTCGATCCAGTAGGCGAGGGTGTTGCCCAGGTCCATCAGCGGGTCGCCGAGGTGGTCAGTTCCCAGTCCAGCACGCCGATGATCTGCATCGGGTTATGCGGGTCGAGGATCACGTTGTCGAAGCGGTAGTCGTTGTGGACGATGCTCGAGGTGGGGTGGTCGGCCGGCATCTTGTCGTTGAGCCAGGCACGTACCGCTTCCCAGCTGGGGGCGTCGGGGGTCAGGGCTTTTTCGTAGCGGTCGCTCCAGCCGCGAATCTGCCGCTCCACATAACCTTCGGGCTTGCCTAGGTCGGCCAGGCCGCAGGCGCTGTAGTCGACCTGGTGCAGCTCGACGAACTTGTCGATAAAGCTTTTGCACAAGGCTTCGGTTTTCGCCGCGTCCAGGCCCAGTTCCGGCGGCAGGTCCGAGCGCAGGATGATCCCCTTGACCCGCTCCATCACGTAGAACTCGGCGCCGATCACTGACTCGTCGGTGCAGTGCACGTAGGCCTTGGGGCAATACGGGAAACCGTCCTTGAGCTGGTTGAGAATCCGGTATTCGCGGCCCATGTCGTGGGCGGACTTGGCCTTGTGGCCAAAGGGCGGGCGGCGCAGCACGAATTCCTGGCCGGGGTATTCCAGCAGGTACGTCAGGTTGGAGGCACCCCCGGGGAACTGGCTGATTTTGACGCTGCCGCTCAAGCCCGGGATATGGGCCTTGAGGTAGGGATCGATGAGGCTGGCATCAAGTTCTTCGCCGGGGCGAATCTGGGTCGATTGGTCATTAAGCGCCATGCTTATCCCTTCTGCTTATTCTTAAGGCCTTGGACTATTGGCTAATCTAATGCGCGCGGCCGCCAAGCCACAAGGTTGGGGCGGCTTAATAGGTTAGCGTGTTGGCCGATGATCAGCGGGCTTGATGTGCTCAGATCACCAGAACTGCGCGCCCGCCGGGGTTGCAGGACAGGTTGGCACCGATTTCGACTTTCGCCAGGTCGATGCCCAGGCCGGCGAGCAGGTTATTGACCAGCGGGTCGAGGAGCGGGCTGAGCAGTCCGGAGATGATGCCGCTGAGCAGATTCAGTACGCCGGTGATCAGGCCGACACCACCAGGTTCAGCACCAGCCCAATCAGTCCGCCCTGTGTCGGTGGATGGTTGATCAACTGGATGCCATTGAGGGTGTTGCTCAAGCTGCCCACCACGTTGTTGGAAACTGAAACTGAAGTAATCCGGGGGGCTTTTCAACTCGGGCGGAGACAGGTAAGTGTGGTTCCGGACGGTCTTGGCCACGCTGCTGTCGATCTTCAGGCTGATGCCACCGACGCCATACGGTTGCCGGGGATCGCAGACACCGTTGCTACAGGTCTTCACCCCAAGGTCGAGTAATGGGAATTCGTCAACGTTCAGTGGTGCTGTGGAGGAAAACAGGTTTTTTGGGTCGATCTGGCCCACCATCAGCCTAACCGCCGAGGTGGTACCGAGCACCGACAAGGCTTTGTCCGCAGGCCCGTTGCAGCGATATCCGGTGACCGTGCTGCTGCCGCTGGCGGCTTCCAGTGCTACATCGATTTGCTGGCCGATTTTGGGGTCAAAGGAGCTGCCTAACAAGATGCCCACCAGCGCCGTTACCCCGCCCAGTAAATCGTTCACCGCGCCGATTGCCGGCAGTTTCACCGAGATCAACGTCCTGACTTGCGCGGTCCTGACGTAGATCGGCTGGGTGGCGATCAGCTTGGGTTACCTTATGGCGGAAACCTGCGCCGGTTCAATGACCTTGGTCTTGACCGTGATATTCAGCAGTCCCAGCACATCCACCGGCAACTCCACCGCGACCGCGTTGTACTTGTTCGACAGTTGCACAAACCCCTGGATCAGGTTGAACAGTTGCAGGTTAACGTCCAGGGCGCTCTTGTCGGTGCCGTTCTGGATGGTCAGCAGGTCGCCCAGGTGCAGGATCTTGGTGCCGGGTGCAATCAGCTTGATCGCTTCCAGGTTATTGATCACCACCTTGACCGCATCGCCCCCCAGCTTGAGTACATCTATCGCGGCCTGGATCAGATCGCCGACGCTGGCGTCGGTCTTGAGCAACTCGTCGTAGTTGCCGGCGCTGACCTTCAATTGAATCGCCAGCGCGTCCAGGTAACTGAGCAGGTTGATATCGGTATTGATCAGGCCCTTCCAGCCCACCGCATCGAGTTGCAATTTGCCCCCCAGCAGTCCGCCGATCAACGCATTGAGTGCCGCGGACTTGGTGCTGTCCACGGTCAGCAAGGTGCTGCGGATGGTCAGTACGGCCACCGGTGGCGCGGGCACGGCGGCCACGGCCACTGCCTGCAACCGGATGGTCGGCTCGAAAGGGCCGGTGGAGAGCAGCATGAACAGGCGGTTGGCGATACTGGTGACGACGCGGTGGGTGGCGATGACCTGGATCGCATCGGACCTTGAGGGATTGGGGCTGAAGGCGCGCATGAAGTCAGCCCCGGTGACCAGGGTGCCACAGGTGGTCGCCAGGGTACGGTCTTCGTTGAGCGGGAAATCATTGCGGGCTGCGCTTTGGATCGCGAATTGCGCGGCGTTGGTATTCGGCGTCACGCAGGCGCCGCCGCGGGTGACC
Source organism: Heterostelium multicystogenum (assembly GCA_003667245.1). Taxonomy (NCBI): domain Eukaryota; phylum Evosea; class Eumycetozoa; order Acytosteliales; family Acytosteliaceae; genus Heterostelium; species Heterostelium multicystogenum. The sequence continues at coordinate 17,211 of RCNN01000361.1, forward strand.
ACTTCCAGCGCCGCGGTGTCGGCAACCCGTTGCAGCTTGCGCTTTTCCAGGTACAGCCGGCCGCTGTCGACCACCAGCAACAGGAACAACAGTGCGATCCCAGGGTCATCGCACCCATCAGTCCTATTGCGCCGCGTTGGCGGCCGAGCCGGGTCCTTGGCAAACCATCCTGCGTTCCTTCGCCGGTCCAGTACCGGCATTCTGAGTATCCCCTCAGGCAGTGTAGTCAGGTTTTGCAAGGATTCATGGCTATTGGCCATTATTTTCGCGGAGGCAGTGCCACGGGCGTCAGCACAGGGCGGCCGGCAAAGTATTCCAGCAGGTTGTCCGCCACGCGCTGCACGGTGTCATGGGCGGCTTCCGGCGACAGGCCGGCGACGTGGGGCGTGAGCACGGTATTGCTGAGGCGCTTGAGCGCGTCGGGCACGTTGGGTTCATCGTCGAACACGTCCAGTGCCGCGCCGCCGATGCGCCGTTGCTCCAGGGCGGTAATCAGGTCGGCAGTGACCACCACGCTGCCACGGCCGATGTTCACCAGGAAACCGTTGGGCCCCAGTGCATCGAGGGCCTGGCGGTCGATCAAATGTCGCGTGCTGGCGCCGCCCGGGGTGGCCAGGATCAGGAAGTCCGAGGCCCGCGCCAGTTCCACGGCGGTGGCGCAGTAGGTGTAGTCCACATCTTCGCGGGGCTGGCGGTTGTGATAACTCACCTCCATGCCAAAACCCAGGGCAGCCCGCTTGGCGATTTCCAGGCCCACGGCCCCCAGGCCGAGAATGCCCAGCTGTTTGCCGGCCAGGGAAGGGCGCATTATCTTGGGCCATTCGCTGCGCCGTACTGCTGCGTCCGCCCGGGGAATGTCCCGCACCAGGCACAGCAGCAAAGCCATGGCGTGGTCGGCCACCGACGGCGCATTCACCCCGGCGCCATTGGTGACCACGATTCCACGGTTGCTGGCGGCTTGCAGGTCCACGTGTTCATACCCGGCGCCGATCACGCAGATGATCTCAAGCAGCGGCAGCGCGGCGATTTCCTCGGCGTACAGGCCCAGCGGGCCACGGGTCAGCACCGCCTGGACCTGCCCGCCGTGGGTCTTGATGGCCTTGGCGCGTTCGGCCGGGGTGGGCGCAAGAATCACGTGAAAGCCATTGCCTTCGATGATCGGCAGGTAGTCGTTGATGGTTTCAACCAGGACCAGAACGGTGACGGGCATCGGAAGGTTCTTCCTGAAGGATTAGAGGCTTGGATTATGCGGGATTTGTAGTCCCGATCGTTTTCTTTACCGCAGAAAAATTTCATTTCTCACCAGCCTAATCTGATTTTCCAGACCGCTCGTCCTAGGCCTTTTTACTGCAGCAGACTTCGACGACTTTCCTTAGCAGAGACGTCATGGATGCATGTTCCTGCCACCCCCGAAATCGTCGAGTGGACCCCTTATGGCTACAAGCACAGCCCATCAAAAAACCTAGCTTGGGAAGATATTGTCAGCAGCACCCGATACGGCCCGGCCAAATACAAGCCCGGTATAAATATTGAAAAGCTTGAGCGAGAAGCCTATAAAAATGGAGTGCCAAGCACTCATGCAAAACCCTGGAAACTCAGGGAGTATCCGCAAGTCATAGGTGCCAGTGATGGCAAGCCCAGTTACTGGGTTCGAATTGAGTCAAGCGCGGGCGTCATACATGGTCATCCGATTTCCGAGCAGGAATTCAGGAGGTTAACAAGTTGATCTCACTAGGCTTTATTGACGGAAACGTCACCCATGATGATCTCTCCATCTTGCAGGATGGGGCGATGGAGAGTCAGGTTCACCTGTTGAAAAGAGACATGCTTCAGGTTGAATACGCCGGTGGGCTTATATTGGATGTCGGCTGGTACCCCTCCTTCGATACCCATGGTGGGTTCCGCATCAATGTAATAAGAAATTACGACTGGGACCGCCAGTGATTGCGTTAACGGCGCACGCAGCCGGTGATCTGGTGGAGCAACTGGCTGTTGCGCAGAGCGCGATCAATGGCGAACTGCGCAACGTATTGAGAACCTCGGCTTAGGTAAAGCTCCAGGCTTTAGAAGCAGATATCGTCAGCTTTCACACGCTGCACAAATGCCCCGGCCAAGGTTGCGTTATGGTGCTCGATAATCGATGCGGCCGATAACGCCGGAGTGTCCATGCAAGTATGGGCATCCTCCGGCAGCAGCACCGAGAACCCCAGCTCCACGGCCACTCGGCACGTCGTGTCGATGCAGTAACTGGGTTTTCATCCCGACGATCACCAGTTCATTCACCTGTGCCGCCGCCAGTTGCTGCGACAGCTCGGTGCCGAGAAAACAGCTGGGCCGGGTTTTATTGAAAACCGTGTCGCGAGCTTCATCAACCTCCAGTGCTGGCCATAGTTGCCAAAACGGGCCTGCCCACCTCGATGGGCGAACCCGCAGGGCCGGTGTGACGTACAGCGAAAACCGGCACGCCAGCGTGTCGGGCGCGCTGAATCAGCCGGTTGATGTTGTCGAGTACGCGCTGGCGTTCGTAGGGTTTTTCCGGACCATCGTACAGACCGGTCTGCATGTCGATGATCAGCAGGGCGGGGCGCTTGTTGTCAGGCATGGTACTGCTCCTTGTGTTTGCCAGATGGCGGAGCAATAAAAAGGCCCCGTCCATTGCTGGCGGGGCCTTGGGTAAATCCGGGTGGCTTAGTTTGCGCGCCACTCATCGCTACCACACGACCCGCCGGAAGCGGTCGTGGTGGTGGTGCGGGTGAGGGCCAGCTGAATAAGGTTCATGGGCCGATCATGCTGGCGCTGGCGTTTGGCTGTCAACGCGTCAGTCGAGGTTTTTTGCGGGATCAGCAGATTTCTGGCTGCTTCGAGGAATTCATCAGACAGGCTTGTTTCCCTTGGTCGCACGGGCGAGGGTAATTGCGCCTACCATCATCGCGTACTGGGCAATGGCGGCCTGGCGGTCACCCTCAGGTGGTGCCGGTCGCCTGGGTAGCGGCCAGGATGCCCATGGACGCTTCAAAGCCCCGGATAAAGCTGCGTTGCAACGCGCTGTCGGCGGCTTCATGGCACATCTCCCCGGCAAAAGCCGCAACCGGGCAACTGTCCCCGGGGTTGTCACGATTGGCGGCCGACAGATACGGATCAATCAACGCCAGGCGCGCAGCCTCGGGATCAGGGCTTTGCTCGACCCTGGCCTGCCAGCGCTCGCTCGATTGCTCGAATGCCCGGTTGCAGGCTTCCGTGGCCACGCCTCGCGGACTCGAAGTGCCCGTAGAAAACCGCCATGGGTCAGCCCGGCGGCGGCCATCACGTCCGACACGCTGATGCCATGGATGCCCCGTTCACGAAACAGCCGCGTGGCGGCCTCGACGATGATTTCGCGGTTGAGTTCGGCTTTGTTTGCGGGACACGCGTGGCATCGAGGGCTCTCTGGATCAGGTGGTGGCAGGGATGGGCGGCATCATAAAAACGTTTAGCTGGCGTACTGCGCAATCCCGTTGCCGAAACGACCAGTTTTCCTTCTTGACCTCCACCAGGCTGATAAACACATCTTCCAGGCGCACCGCCAGTTCACGGTTCAAGCTCTCGGCGATGGTCTTGTACAACAGCTTTTTCTGGCTCGGTGCTGCGGCCTTCATTCAGGGTGAATCTGGATGATCACCAGGTTGTCGGTGCGCTGGATGCCCAGGTACTCCGGTCATAGATGAAGTGGTGTTCATCGTGCTCGGTGAGGATCTGGAAGTTGTCGTGCTCAGGGCACGCCGATAGCCGTGTGCATGGCGTTGTAGATCAATACGCCGACGCGCTTGGCGTAGGTGACGTCGGGGTTTTTCCGAAGGTCGATGCGCACGATTGGCATGGCAGGTAGTCCAGTAGGGGGCGTGCTTTAAAAAATACATGACGTGATGAATTTATAAAAATAGATTTTCTTATGAAATGTAAAAATTGACCCTGCCGGAAACGTCTTTCAATCCTCTGCACTGCACAACCATTTCTCAGCTAAGTCTTTGCTTCTTCAAAGCGAATCCCGGACAATCGCGCCCCTGTTTCGGTCGTGGCGCTGCCTGTCAGGTTTTTCTGACTCGTCTCGAACTGAGTGAATGCGGAGATCCGAACGGATGAATGATCAGGCCAATAGCGTCGACGAACGCTACGCAACGACACCTGCAACCCCTCACAAGCTGGAGCCGCCCAGGACACCACCTGGATGCTCGGCCTGTTCGGTACGGCCATACGGCGCCGGCACCTTGTTCCTGCCGATCAACGCGGGCCTTGGCGGTTTCTGGCCGCTGTGATCCTCGCGCTGCTGGCATTCCCGATGACGTTTTTTTTCGCGCACCGTGGCCTGACCCGCTTTTGTGCTCTCGGGCCGTGAAGGCTCGGACATCACCGACGTGGTCGAAGAACATTTCGGCCTCAAGGCCGGCGCCGCGATCACCTTGCTGTACTTCTTCGCGATCTTCCCGATCCTGCTGATCTTATAGCGTGGCGCTGACCAACACCGTCGGCAGCTTCATGGAGCATCAACTGCACATCGCGCCACCACCGCGGGCGATCCTGTCACTCGTGCTGATCCTCGGCCTGCTGGCCGTGGTGCGTTGCGGCGAGCAGGTGATCGTCAAGGCCATGAGCCTGATGGTGTATCCCGTTTATCGTCGCCTTGCTGTTCCTCGCCGTGTAGCCTGGTGCCGCAACTGGAACGGCGGCATCCTCAGCACCGCCAGCACCATCCCTGCCCCCGTCGGGCGCTGCTGCACACGCTGGTGGCTGGCGATTCCGGTGATGGTGTTCTCGTTCAAACATCGCCGATCATCTCGGCCTTTGCGGTGGACCAGAAAGCGCCAGTACGGCGAACACGCCGAGGAACGCAGCTCGCAGATCCTGTCCCGGGCAACACATCCTGATGGTAGTGATGGTGCTGTTCTTCGTGTTCAGCTGCGTCCTGACCCTGTCGCCGGCCCAGCTGGCCGAAGCCAAGGCGCAGAACCTGTCGACCTGTCGTACCGGCGAACCATTTCAGCAACCCCGACCATCGCGTTCGCCGCGCCGCTGATCGCGTTTGTGGCGATTGCCAAGTCGTTCCTGGGCCACTACATCGGCGCCAGCGAAGGCCTCAAGGGCCTGGTGCTCAAAAGTGGCCGTCGCCCGGCTGCCAAGACCCTGGACCGCATGACAGCCGCCTTCATGCTGGTGGTGTGCTGGATCGTCGCCACCTCAACCCGAGCATCCTCGGCATGATCGAGACCCTGGGCGGGCCCGATCATGCGGTCGATTCCTGTCCTGATGCCCGATGTACGCGAATCCGCAAGGTGCCGGCGATGGCCAAGTACCGTGGCCAGGCGCCAACGTGTTTTTGTGACGGCGGTGGGCCCTGGTGGCAATCACCGCGCTGATCTACTCGTTGATGTCCTGATCCCCGGGGCGCTGTGAAAAAAAGGCCGACTTGCCCATAACGCGAGTGGCCTTTTTTTGTGCCTGCACGCCGCAAGGTGCTGATAAGTATCAACGCCAGGCGATCAATCACGGCTAAGCTTGTCGCGGGTGGTCTGACAGGGCACGTCGAATTCTTACCTGGAGGTTGTTCATGGCTCGCGCCCGCCCGCAGTTGATCACCGGCAAGCTGGAAAAGCTGCACCATCGAATTTGAACGGTGGGCCTCGCCGAGGTCGCGACCCAAGCGCGAGCCTGGAAAAAGCTCAAGCGCAAGGAGCGCGCCGCCGCACTCGGCACTCGACCAGCATTGGTTTCCCTGTGTAATTGGGCCCGGAACGAGCGTTACTACATCACCGACCATCATCACTTCGGCCTGGCGTTGTTGCAGGGAAGAGGTCAAAGAGTGTGTCGTTTGCTGGTGCTCAAGGACCTGTCGTTTGTCGAGCGTACTACGTTCTGGAACGTTCATGACCTTCAACCAATGGGTGCATCCCCTATGATGCGCGGGGTATCCGCCGCTCCTACGACGCCATTCCCCGGAGGATTACCGATTTTGCAGGATGATCCCTACCGCAGTCTCGCGGGGCTGCTGCGTACCGCCGGCGGGTATGCCAAGGACGCCGCGCCTTTCAGCGAGTTTCTCTGGGCCGACTTTTTTCCGCAGCCGCATCGGCAAGCGACCTGATCGGCGACCTGAGCCCCAAGTTGATGGGCAAGGCCATGACCCTGGCCCGCAGCCAGGAGCCCCGTTACTTGCCAGGATGGGTAGGCCCGATTGACCACTGAAACCCGACAGAACCGAGTCCAGGATTTATTGGGCCGGCCTGTCCATCGCCGGCCTGTTGCTGCCCGAGGCCGTGGCCTATTCCAGTATCGCCGCGTTGCCGCCCCAGGCGGGCGTGATCGCCTTGTTGCCGGATTGTTGTGCTACGGCCTGTTTGCACCAGCCGCTTTCGCGATTGTCTCTGCCACATCGTCCTCGGCAGCGGTGCTGGCGGCGGCCACG
>RCNN01000362.1:0-24299 GCA_003667245.1 Heterostelium multicystogenum
TTGAACGTCGCCGGGCCGCCGATGAATGTCGTAGGAACTCAGCACCTTGTGCACCTTGGGATTCAACAACTCCTGATACTGGAACGGCGGGCTGGAAAAATGCGCGTTGATCTCCGAACCGCCGGCAATCAACGCGGCGGTCGCGTCCGGGTGCGCCAGGCTGATGGAGATATCGTCGAATTTCTTGTAGTTGTCGTTCCCGAACTGCTTGGCGGTTTCAATCTGCAAGGTACGCGACTGAAAACCCACACCGGCGGCCGGTACGGCGATGCGGTCTTTTTCGCTGAAGTCCTTGAGGGTCTTCACATCCGGGTTATTGGTCAGCAGGTAGTTGGGCATCGAGCCCAGCGAGGCGATGGCCTTGACGTTCTGCTTGCCCTTGGTGCGGTCCCACAGCGTGAGCATGGGCGGCACACCCGCCGACACCACGTCCAGCGCGCCGGCCAGCAGCGACTCGTTCATCGCGGTGGCGCCGGAGATACTGTTCCACTCCACCTTGATGTCCAGGCCCTGTTCCTTGCCGTGTTTCTCGATCAGGTTCTGGTCACGAACCACATCGAGGATCAAGTAGCCGATGCCGAATTGCTGGGCGATGCTGATCTTGCCTTCGGCGTGTGCACCAAGGCTGAGGAGCGCACTGGCTGCTGCCAGGAGCGTCAGGGTGGGTCGTTTTATTATCATGAGAACGCTGCCGCGAGGTTGAGAAGGGTTGCGAGCGTAGCGGCCCACGTACAGTGCGAAAAAGAATATCGCGATCTATGGATATACGAAAAACACTGCCCACCGGCGCTGCTATATTGCGCGCCTGTGCCTGATGTCATCCCCGGAGCCACTCTGCATGCTGCGCACCAACCTCAACGAGATGCTGATCTTCATGGCGGTGGTCGATGGCGCCAGCTTCGTCGCCGGTGGCCAGGCCATGGGCCTGACGCGCTCGGCCGCCGGCAAAGCCGTGGCGCGCCTGGAGGACAGCCTTGGTGTGCGCCTGTTGAACCGCACCACCCGCACCTTGAGCCTCACCGACGAAGGCCGCGCGCTGTATGACCAGGGGCTGGAGATCCTCGCCGCAGTGGACAACGCCCAAAGCCGCATCGGCCAGCCCACCGGGGTACCGCGCGGTTTTATTGCGGCTTACGCTGCCCGATGCGTTCGGGCGCAAGGTGTTGCTGCCGCTGTTGAAGAAATACCTGCAAGCCTGGCCCGAGGTGCAGGTGGAAGTCAGCTTCAGCGACCGCACCGCCGATATCGTCGAGGACGGCTTCGACCTGGCCATCCGCATCGGCAGCGCAAACACCGACCGCCAGTTGGTGTCCCGGGTGGTCGCTCGTTATCAGGCGCTGCTGTGCGCCGCACCGGACTATCTCGCCGAGCGCGGCATACCCCGCGACATGGACGCCCTCGCCCACCACGACTGCCTGTATTTCAGCAGCCGCACGCGCAAGCAAAGCTGGCGCTTTCGCGAATCGGACGGCACCTGGGTCAAGGCGTACGGGCGCAGCCGCCTGCGCCTGGACAGCGGCGAAGCACTGCGCGACGCTGCCGTGTCCGGGCTGGGCATCGCCTTGCTGCCGGACTTCGTAGTGGCCGAGGACCTGGCCGCCGGACGCCTGGCACAGGTGCTGCCCGACCTGGACGCCGGGGACGTGGAGATCCTGGCGATGTACCCGAGCAAACGCTTCCTGGAGCCTAGGGTACGGCGCTTTATCGACCTGATGGTGGATGAGCTGGCGGGACTGATCAGTCGGCGTGGGCAATCACCTTGATCTCGACGATCTGTGCATCGGACGCCAGGTAATTCACGCCTACCAGGGTCGCGGCCGGGCGATGCTCACCGATGTATTCTTTCCACACATTGACCACCGCTTCAAAAATCGCGCTTGGCATGCACCAGGAAGAAATCCACCGCGGCAATGTTCGAGCGGCCAACGCCGAAGCCGGCCAGCACATGGTCGAGGTTCTCCAGTGTCTGGCGGGTCTGGGCGGCGGCATCACCGTCAACGAACTCACCTTCCAGGGTGTGAGAAAACTGCCCGGCAATATAGATCGTGCCATTGACGCGGTAGCCCTGGCTGACGCTGTTGCCCTCTTCCCATGAAACGCCGTGGTTGTAGATCGTGGGTTTGCTGCTCATGTCGGTTTCCTGGGGCGATGATTTAAGGAAACTGTAACAAGGGCATTGGCGAATGGACGTCCCCACTGAGGCGACCAAAAACTACCCGCCCACGCCCTTCGGCTGGTATCGTGCCGCCCTTGAAAAAAACCGCTGCGAGGAAATGGACCTTGAACACTGACGAAAAAATGACCGGGACCTGTTCGAGGTGGACAAACGCCTGTCACTCAAGCCCGTGGTGGACTTCAACAACTACCTGCGCAGCGCTTTCGGCGATGGCCCCTGCACCTGCATCCGCTGCGTCGCCAGCGAGGGCAGCGAGGCCGGCTACGAGTTTCAGCACACCTTCGATTTCGACGGCAAAAAAAACACCGTCGCTTCGCCTCCACCCGCCGGCAGCGACGTGCTGTTGATACTGAAGAAAGCCTGGTTGTCTTACACCAAGGCCGAGCTGCCGTTGAGCGGCGCGCTGGCGCTGGACACGGTGAAGGAATTTGTCGAGCCGCAGCTGCACAAGCGCGTGGGCGCCGCTGTTTCCTGGCCAGTGGGTTGGTCAAGGATGTGGAAGGTGAGTTGCGGATGCAGCCGCAGGCAGCAAGCTGATAATCGCGCAAACAGGCAACAAGCTGCTTCACTGACAAGGCTGTCCTCTCAGCGCAAGGAGTCGCCGATGGCCGAGCCAAAGCAAAAAGATGAGCCTGATGGGCCTGACCACCCTGGTGGCAATCAACATGATGGGCTCGGGCATCATTATGCTGCCGCCAGCATGGCGCAATTGGGTGCGATTTCGCTGCTGTCGTGGCTGATCACCGCCGTGGGCTCGATGGCGATCGCGTACTGTTTTGCCCAGTGCGGCCTCTTCTGCACCCGCACCGGCGGCATGTCGGCCTACACCGAAGAGGCCCACGGCAAGTCCGGGTTCTTCCTCTGTTCGTTCCTGTATTTCCTGTCGCTGATCATCGCCAATGTGGCGATTGGCGATTTTCGGCGGTGGGCTACCTGTCGTCCTTCATCCCGTGGCTGGGCAGCGCCCCATCCCCTTGTTCATCGGCACCCTCGGGCTGATCTGGCTGACCACCGTGGCCAACTTCGGCGGGCCGCGCCTGACCGGGCGGATCGGCGTGATCACGGTGTGGGGCGTGATCATTCCCGTGGCGGGCTTGAGCGTGATCGGCTGGTTCTATTTCAAGACGGAGGTGTTCAGCGATGCCTGGAACCCCAACCAACTGCAACTGTGGGATGCGATTGGCGCGAGTATCCCGCTGACCCTCTGGGCCTTCCTCGGCATGGAGTCCGCGGCCCAGGGCTATGACGCGGTGGAAGACCCCAAGCGCACCGTGCCGCTGGCCTGCCTGCTGGGCACCCTCGGCGCGGCGCTGGTGTATGTGCTGTCCACCAGCGTGATCCAGGGCATCGTGCCTAACGCCGAACTGGCCGAGTCTTCCGCGCCGTTTGCCCTGGTGTATGCGCAGATCTTTACGCCGCTGGTGGGCGATATCATCATGGCCCTGGCGGTAGTGGCGTGCATCGGCTCGCTGCTGGGCTGGCAATTCACCCTGGCGCAAACGGCCAAGATGTCGGCGGACCAGCGTCTGTTTCCGCGCTTCTTCAGCCGGGTCAGCCGCGCCCACGCGCCCGGTGTTGGGGCTGCTGATTGCCTGCGCGGCGTTGCAGAGCTTGATTGCCTTGTCGACCATCTCGCCCACAGCCAGTGCGCAGTTCGGCAAGTTGGTGAACCTGGCGGTGGTGACCAATTTGATTCCTTACGTCACCGCGCTGACCGGGCTGCTGGTGATGATGCACCAAAGCGCGGGTGGCGGCCTCGATTTATGCACGCAATACCACCGGTGTTGCTGATTGCCGTGGGGTATTCGCTGTATGCGATTTATGCGATGTGGTGAGGAGGCGGTGTTTGGTGCGGACGCTGGTGTTGGCGTTTGGGTATCTGTTGTATGGGTTTTTTGGCGCGGCGGTTTATCACGGCCGTGGTGGTGAATATCCGTTTTTTGGTGATGGCTGAGATTGTTTCCGCTCTTACAGCGGCTCACTTTTGAAAAGCGCAAAAGTAAGCAAAACGCTCTTGCCCCACCACTCGGCACCTCGCCTAGGTCGGTGTGCCCTCACTCCGGCTTTGGGACCGTGGGCCGCCGTCATGGGCCATCCCTGGCCCAGGACGGCTAACCCGGCGTCCTGCCGGGTTACCCACGCTCCAGAGCCTGCGTTCGGCCAGCGTGGTTTAACGGGGCGCCCAAGATCAAGATCAAAAGCAGATCAAGAGCACAGCGGCCTACCGGCCGGCTTGAGTGTTGAAGAGCCAAAGCCAAATCAAAAGCTAAAGCGGGCACGGTCCAAATGTGGGAGCGGGCTTGCTCGCGAAGGTCCGTTAACGATGACGCGGGCATTCTGAATGAACGCGGCGCTCTCAGGTTTTTCGCGAGCAAGCCCGCTCCCACAGAAAAGCAGAATCTGCTTTCGCTCTGGTCTTTGCTTTTAACACTCAAGCCGGCCGGGAGGCCGCTGTGCTGTTGCTTTTGATTTTGATTTTGATCTTGGGCGCCCCGTCAACCACGATGGCCGCAAGTAGGCACGGTGGGAGCGGGTAAATCGGCAAGGATGCCGATTTAGCCGCGCCGGGCCATGGATGGCCCGTCGCGGCGGCCCGCGGAGCCGTGCCGGAGTGCGGGCATGCCGAGCCTAGGCGAGGCACCGAGTGGTGGGCAAAGCGTTTTTTGGTTACTTTTTTAGGCGTTTGTAAAAAAGTGACCCGCTGTAAGAGCGGAACCATAAGTAGCCGTTACCGAAGAAACGGATATGTACTCAATCAATCAATCAATCAAAACCACTCCCCCCGCTCAAGAAACGTATTCCGAATCATCTCCACCACCCACCCCACCTCCAGCGGATGCCGCACATCAGCACTCACCCCCATCCAGACCTGCCGCTGCATCCCCTCCAGAAAACACCCCATCCAACGCCGTCAACCCACGATCAAAACAACTCATATACCGCGGCAACAACCCAATACACGCACTGCAACCGAATCATCTCCAGCATCAGCGGATACGCTTCCACCCGCACTACCCCCGCCAGCCGCTGCTCCACCAGGCTATCCACGGCCGCAGCGCCTCCACCTGCCGGTCCGGCTGCCACTGCACCAACATATAATCCGCAAGGTCTTCAATGCTGTCCGGCCGCACCGCCAACCGCGAATACCCGCTTGGCAATATGCGGCGAATAACCCAAACGTCGCCAAACACCTCCGGCCCCAATGGCAAAAACTCGCCCCGCCCCCGGCGAATCCATCCCCGACAACCACACCACCACATCCGCATCCAGCGCCTGCAACCCCAACTCGCTGTCGATGGAAATGATCTCCAACCGCACACTCGCCATTGCGCCGCAACAGGCAATCAGGTCCCGCCCCAGAATGTCATGCAGGAATCGACTCGGCAACCGCCAGCCGAATCAACGGTTGCTCCAGCACCGGCAAGCGTCGCTCATGCGCCAGGGCAATCAACTGCGCCTGCAACTGCTGCCCTTTCACGACTCAGGGCCAGGACATTGCCCTGATAGCTGAACAGCGAACGCCGCAGTTTGCTCTTCCAGCTGCGCCAGGCGCTTGCGCAACTGCGTGCCTTGATATTGAAGGCTGCGAGCCGCCTGCATGAAACATCCACAGCGGGCGCTGATCAGGAAATACTGCGCCACCTCGGGCTCGATGGCGGCCGCCAGGGCCAGCCAGGCCTCGCGGGATTCGGTCGACGCACGATAAGGCGCGACGCCGTGGGTACAGCCGGTTCAACAAAATACCATGGGAGACTCCCTGTCTTGTGGGTACTGTGCATCCAATGCGGTGACACGGTTTTACTCCAGCACCTTGTTCAGCTCGGCGCCATCGATACTCAAGGTCGCGGTATTGAGCATGCCTTCCAGGTAGGCCTTGGCAATCTGCTCCTGGCGTTGCACACGCAAGGCCTCGGTCAAGCGGCCCCGCAGTTCATCCAGCGTGGCCGTGCGCGCGGTTGTTGCCCAGTGAGTTTGAGCACGTGAAAACCCGCCGCACTCTGCACCGGCTCCGACACCCCGCCCGTCTTGAGCCGCGCCACCACACCGCGCATTTCAGGCATCAATTGCTGCAACGGCTGCATCCCGGCATCGCCACCGCGCCGGGCGCTGTCGGGGTCCTGGGAATACTGGCTGGCCAGGCGGCAAAACTCGCCCGGCGAGGCCTGCGCCTTGCGGCTCAACTCCTGGGCCTGGCGGCGCACATTGTCGACGGTTTGCGGGTCGCTCACGGCCAGGAAAATCTGGCTGACCTGGTACAACGGCGGCGTCACCCATTGTGCCTTGCCGCTGTCATAGGCTTGCTGCAATTCAGCGGCGCTGGGGTAATCCGTCGGCACCTGGCTGACCGACAAACATGTAGTCGCGAAACACGATCTGCTCGGTGGCGGCGCGGGGTCTGTTGCTCCACCTCCGGGCGCCGCCGCCAAGCCCTGGGCATCGGCCTGTTCAAGCACGGCCTTTTTGCGCCAGGCGCGAACGCAGCCAGGTTTCCAGGGCGCCACGGTTGCCACGCAACTGCTCGCGGGTTCCGTCGGCAAGGCGGCCAACACCGACTTGAGTTCGGCGAGGTCGATCTGCTGGTTGCCCAAGGCGCGCCACCGCCGGCCCGTCCTTCACGGCCACCGGCGCCGGCTGCTGGGCTGCGACCGGGTCACTGCCCGGCCGCAGGCTCAACCCCACCGCGACCGCCAGCACCACCAGGGCGCCAGCGCCGACCACCAGGGCTGGTTCTTCACAGTGCAGGCGCCTCTTCGCGCGTTCGACAGCAGGCGCGGACCCGGCCTGGAGCTGGGCGGCTTGCTGGCTGTATTCACGCAGGTAGACGATGAATTCCTGCAGCAGGCGGTCCCACAATTCCAGCTGATTGCGCAAGTACGGCGCACCCACGCCGGCGGCCACCACGTCCATCTCCATCAGCAGGAAACTCACCCTGCAACGACAACCGCGCAAAACGTCGGGAAGCGTTCCAGACCTGGGCCAGCCCCTCGGGCAATTCGCCCTGCACCCGCAGCGCGCAGCTGTAGGTGAAGTCCACGTAGCTGCCCTGCTCTGCCGCCGGGTTGCCGAAACGCACGGCGAAGCCGATGCCCTGGCTTGCGCTGAGCAATTGCACGATGCCGTTCTGCTCGGGTCTGGTTGACCCGGTAGCCGGCTTCCTGCAGCAGCTCGGTCAAGGCTTGCGGGGTCACCGCTGGTGATCAGTTGTACGTCGCTCATAGGGGTATCTTCCTTGTCGATCAATGATTAGTGACGGTTCTGTGGAGCATCGAACCGATTAAGGTAAAGGCCGTCACCAAAACCCTGGGCGAGCTCCTCGAACTTGACCCGGGTGCTGCTGGCGAACGGTTGGCGAGATGCTCATCACGTCGCCACGTCGATTTTTTCGTAGGCCGTCAGCAACTGCTGGGCCACGTCGTACATCTGTTGATTCTTGACTGAACATTGCTGCACTTGTGTGTCACGTTCCGTGAGTTGCGCCTGCAAGCGTGCGCGCTCGGTTTCTTTGCCCCGGGCGATTACCAGCAAGTCTTCAATAGGCTTTCTTGAACTTGCCCACCTGCTCATTGCTCGCGGCCACCTGGGCTGGGCCTGGCTGTGCAGACTCTGTTGCTGGCCCACCAGTTGCCGGCCACGCCACGGGTCTTTTCCAGTTCGGCGGTCAGTTGCTTGACCTGCGCCTGGGCCTGCTTGGCCTGGGTTTCGGCGGCGATGCGTGCGGCACTGGCCTGGGCTGCTCGCTTTGCAGCGCCTGCAACTGCTGGGTGGTGCTGCGCAGCTGAGTGCGCAGGCGCTCCTCCATGCCTTCAGCCGAAGCGCCGGTGGTAACGAGCAGTAGAAGCAGGCCGCAAATTCGCGTGTTCATGAGCTTTCTCCGGCGCATCAGAAGCGCGTGTTGAGTTCCAGTTGCATGACATCCACTTCAAACGGCGCGCCATACCACTTCGGAGGCGCTGAGCCAACGGGCACTGGCGTAGATGTTCTTGTCGAGGCCGTAGTTGCCACCGATGAAATAGCCCTTGGCGTTGGGTGGCCGCCGAGGTGGAACGAGGAGTCGTTGAAGCCGTCCGGCAAGGCATCCGGCTGGATGTATTTGTAGCCGGCCAGCACGTTCCAATCGCCCTTCTTGCGCATCTCCAGCGCACTGCGAGGGTGAACTGCACCAGCAGCGCATTGCCGCCACTTTCAAACTGGCCGTCGCGGTTGAGGTTGTTGACGATCTGGCCTTCGCTGCGCTTGAGCATCTCGCCCTTGTCGTAGGCCAGGTTGTGGATGAAGTTGGTCTGGCTGCGCAGCTTGAGGTCTTCCGGCAGCTCGCTGTCCCAGGCCAGGTTGAGGTCCAGCACGTTGAACTTGGACGCCAGGCCGACGAATTGCGGTTGCGGGGTCAGGCCAGGCGTTGCCGGGTTGGGGGTGATGTCTCGCAGCAGGAACACGCTGTTGCCCTTCTGCATGAAGGCCAGGCCGCGTGCCATCGGTATCGCACGCCGGCTGCCGGCCCACGGCGAGCAAGGGCTGGAGCGTTCGCCCTGGATATCGCCGAAGTGGGTAGTAGGCCATCGAGCCCTTCAGGCTGTTGCTGCGGTTGATCTTCCAGTCGGCGCCGATCTGCCCGCCGAACAGCCATTTGTTTTCGCTCTCGTCCTTGTCGAAGCCGTGGTGGTGGCGGTGTCGGGGCTGTATTCCACCGGGAACGCGCCGAGGGTGCCGAACAGGCCCCAGTCGCTGTTGAGCTTGTGGTTGAAGATCGCCGCCACACCGTCGAAGTTGAGGTCCCCGGAATACATCATGTCGGTGGAATAGAACGGGTTGGCAAAACGTCCGGCGGTCAGGGTCATGTAGTCGGTGGTCTTCCAGGTGAGGTAGCCCTGGTCGAGCCAGATGTCTTTCTTGCCGAAGCCGCCGCCCAGGTCTGGGTGGTGGACACCGGGTTGTTGTCGTTGCCGGTGCCGAGGCGGATGCCGGCGGTCCATTCCGGCGAGATCACGGCTTTCATGCCCAGGCGGGCGCGCAGGCGGAACAGGTTCTCGCGGTCTTCGCGGTGTTGAGCAGCGGCGGCAATTTGGTGTTGGTGTTCTTGTTCACGTCGTAGGGGCCGCTGTCGTTGAGCTTGGCGTAATCGACGATTTCATTGCTGTTGTTGCCGAGAAATAGCGCGACTCATCCCGCAGGCGAATATCGCCGTCGAAGCTGATGCGCGAGACCCACTCCGGGAACGTGTTGGGCTGGGCCCAGTTTTCCTGCTTGGCGGTGGCCATGACCTCGGCCTTGACCTGGTCGCGAATCTGGTCGCGCACCGCTGCCGGCACGTACTGCACCCGCACATCGCCGGGGGCCGCAGTTGGACCTGCCGCTACTGCCGTGGCGGTGCTGGCCTGGCGTGCCTGCCGGGCCTCCTTTTCAGCCTGGGCGATCAGCCCTTCGGCCTGTTCCTGCTTGAGCACACCTTGCTGCACCAGCAGGCGGATCAGGTTGATCGTGGCGTTTTCCGAAGGCGCGGCGGCGGCCGTCGCCTGGCCGACCAGGGTCGCGATGACCATGCCGACCGCCAGGGTCAATCGATTCACGTGGGAAATCATCTGCACACAACTCCTGTAGAAAACTGCAAAAAAGGGTTCGATCAATCCGGGCGCCGGCCCTTGAGGGACAGGCGTACCGGCAGGGTCATTGAGGCGGGTGTGCGTTCCTTCAGCCGCGGTGTGGCACGCAATGCGGCCAGCACCTGGGCGTCGGTGTCGGCGTCGCCGCTGGACTTGGCCAGCTCCACGCGCGTCACCTCGCCGTCTGCGCTCAGCCACAGGTCGGCCTGCACCGTGTAGGCCTTCTTGCGCAGCTCCGGGTCTTCCCGCAGCAGGCGCTGGAACACCCCGGCCAGGTACTGCTTGAACGTCCCGGTGCCGAGCCCGCCACCACCGGAACCGGCCATGCCGCCGCCCTTGCCGGCACCGATGTTGAAACCGTCGGTACCGGACTGCGCGTCGCCGTCGATCTGCATCGGGTTGGCCAGGTCGTCTGCTGGCGAAGGCGGTGCCTCTTCCTCGGGCTTGACCTCGTCCGGGGTCGGCGTGGGCTCCGGCTCGGGGACTTTCTCCTGCACCTCGGGCTCCGGTTCCTTGGGTTTTTCCGGCGGCGGTGGTGGCGGTGGTGGCAACGGAATAATCGTCGGCACCTTGGGCGCTTCACGGCGCACGCCACTCATGTCATTGGCCCACTGCCAGAGAAACCAGGCAGCCACGGCGCCCAGCAGCAGGCCAATGCCCCACTTCAGCGGGCGCAATGGCGGCTTGTTCTTGAGGGGCGTCGGCGCGATCGGCATCTGTGCGGTCATGACTCAGCCCTGGCTCGGTTTGCCGGTGACCAGCCCGACCTGGGGACAGCTCCAGGCGACGCAGCAGGTCGAGCACTTCGATGACCTTCTGGTACTGCACCATGGCGTCGCCGCGCACGATCACCGGGAAGTCCGGGTTCAGCGCTTTCTCGATGCGCAGGGCGCTCTTCCAGCTCAGGCAAGGTCACCGGGTAAGCGTCGAGAAACACCTGGCCGCCATCGTTCACCGAGATGGCCTTGGTCTTGGCCTCGGACAGCGATACCGAAGCACTGGCCTTGGGCAGGTGGATCTGGATCCCCGAGAACTGGGCGGTGCGGGTGAGGATAAACATCACCAACACCACCATCAGCACGTCCACCAGGGGCGTGATGTTGATGCTGTCGACGGTGCGTCATCGTCATCGTCGTGGGAGGCATTCACGGAAGCCATGCTGATTCTCCTCAGGCCGGGACGTGGGCGTGGTGGTCGCGACGGTGCGCCGCTTCACTGTGCTGGCTCTCGCCGTGCATCTCCGCCAGGCGGGTGATGAACTCGTCGACGAACACGCGCATGTCGGCGCTGACTTCCTTGTTGCGGGTAATCAGGCGGTTGTAGCCAACAGCGCGGGGATCGCGACAAAACAGGCCCATGGCCGTGGCCAGCAAGGCCGCCGCCATACCCGGGGCGATGGCGTTGATGTTCACGTCGCCGGCCATCGCCGTGCCGAGGAACACCACCATGATCCCCAGCACGGTGCCGAGCAGGCCGATATACGGCCCCCCGGCAATCGCGTTGGAGAGGGTCGACAGCCTTGGCGCCGAGCTGCTGGTTTTTCCCGGGTACGCACGCCGTCCATGGAGCAGCGGATGGCTTCGATGGTGGCTGCCGAGACCGACGAGGTGTCGGCGCCCTGGGCGCGGCGAGTGCGGATTTCCTTGACCGCGACCCGGGTACAGTCGCCACAGCGAGGAATGGGTCAGGCGCTCGGCCAGCAACGCGTCGTCGTAGTACATCTCCAGGCGCGTACCGATCTGTGCGAATTGCTCGCGGAAGATATCGTTGGCAGCACTCACGCGACTGACCTGGCGGTTCTTGCGGAGCATGATGAACCACGACTGGAACATCATCCCCACCAGCACCAGGATGATCACCCAGGCATCCACCGGCACCGCCTTGAGCAGGAACCCCAGGCTGCCGAAGCCGAAGCCCGACTGTTCTTCATCCACGCCATAGGCCACCAGTTTCGACTCGGCGCCCTGGGCGTGGCATCGGCCAGCAACAGGGCTGCCGGACGCGCGACCTTGGACAAGCGCAGTTCGTCCATGGCCCCGGTAAACGGCAGGTGCCCGCCGGCGGCTTCCGGCAAATCGGCACCGATGGCCAGTGGCGAATTGAACGCCGGCATCGCCACTGCGAGGGTCGCGGTCTCACGGCCGTTGACGTACAGCGAGACCTTGTCGCCCTCGGCGGTGAACGCCAGGTGCTGCCATTGGGCCGGGGTTCAGCGGCTGGGTCGAGACAGCGCGCTGGCCGTCGATTTCAATAAACGGCATGCCCTGGTTCAAGCCCAGCAACAGGCTGTGGGCCCCCTCGCGACGGGCCACCACCACTTGCTCGCCGCTGGCCTGGTCGACCCGCAACCAGGCGCTGAAAGTGAAGGCGCCGCCCGCTGCGTGTTGCAGCGACGGGCTGGCTGGCAGCAGCAACGGCTGGCCACTGAACTGCAAGGCCCGGCCGATCACGCCGTCGATGCTCGCACCGGTGGCGTTTACGGCAGTGTTGCCGTAGGCCGTGGTGTCCCGGGGCGGCGTGCCGTTGGCGCCGTCGAAGTGGTAGAGCGCGGTGTAGTTCGGGTCGAAGGTCAACTGGCCGTTGGCGGTGGCCGGCGCCTTCTGGTTGCCCGTAGTACATCCACAGGTCCTGGCGCTGGCCGCCTTCGACCCTTGGGCACATCGACCCAGATCAGCGCCATGCCCATCAGCGGGTCGAAGCTTTCGATCTGGTGGTTGAACACGGTCTTGTCATCGGCGCTGACAAAGCGCAGGTCGGCGCCGTCGTCCTTGACCCCGTCAAAGGTGAAGTTGCCGGTGTGCAGGCGCACCAGCAACGCAGTGCGGCCCAGGGCCTGGCTGATGGCTGCGCCCTGGGAGGTGGTGTCCACCGTGATCTGTTTACGGTAGTGCCAATCGTCCTGCCACCAGGCATGGGCGGTGGCCGGGAGCGCGAAGCCCAGGCAGATCAACAGGCTCAGAAATAGGCGTTGCATGTCAGGAGTCTCCGAAAAAAGGGGTCAGAAAGTCGCCTGCACACTGAAGTGCAGTCGCGAGTCCTGTTTCTGGGTATTTGGGCCTTCAAGCAGCGGGTAGCCCCAATCCAGGCTTGCCGGACAACCACTTGCTCAAAACTGGCGCGGGTGCCGAGGCCGACACTGGCCAGGCTGTATTCGTCTTCCTGCTCGGGCAGCGGGTCATGCAGGCGCAGGCGTGCGCCTTCGGCAAACGCATAGAAGCGCCACTCCTGCACGTAGCTGCCGAGGAACTTGGCCAGGGACGGCGTGCGCAGCTCCTGGGACAACAGGTAGCCTTCGTCGCCGGTGCGCTCGGCGGCGAGATACCCGCGTACCGACGTAGCGCCGCCAGCGGAATATTGCTCGTTGGACACCAGCGGCCCCGAGGCCAGCTGGAAGCCGGCCTTGGACGCCGACTGCCAGTCGTTGCCGAAGGTGTAGGTTGTAATTCAGGTCACCCTTGAGCACCGCAAAACTCGGGCTGGCCTTGTCACGCTTGTACTGGAACTCCTCGGCGTCGCTGCCGTAGCCGAAGAACGCGCGGGTACCCACCACCAGGCTCAAGCCCAGCCCCAATTGCGACTGCTCGGTGTAGCGGTAGCCGTTGTAGCCGAAGGTCAGCGGTGCGTACTTCAGCGGGATATCGTCCGTGCTGCCGCCAAACTTCATCTGCTCCTTGAAGTCCTTGAAGTCGACCCCGGCAGAGAACGAATTGGCCCAATTGCCACCGGCCGGCAGGCTGTAGATCGCCGACACGCCGTAGGAATGGCCCTTGCCCAACACGTTGCTGCCGCCGATGGTGGCGATGTTGCTGTCGGACTGATAACCGGAGAACTGCAGGCTCCAGCGATCAGTCAGCGGCGCGGTGTAGGAGCCCGACCAGACCTTGGCGTTGTCGCTGTCCTGGGGTGCGGTGAAGTACGTCAGGGAAATGCTGTGGCCCAGTTGCCAGAGGTTGTCGTAACCCAGGGTCGCGACGCTGCGCAGCTCCTTGGTGTCGGCGCTGTAGTCGTTGTTCAGGCCGAGGCTGGCGTGCCAGGGGTTCTGGTCTTCCACCTGCAGGTCGACGTCCATGGTGCCGGGGCGCTGGCCTTCGCGGACCAGCGGCGTGACCTGCCGCCCGGCGCTGCGATTGAGGCCGGCGAGTTGGGTTTGCACGCTGGTGAAATCCGGAACCGCGCCCTCCTTCAAGCCGGGTACTTCGTCGCGGATTTCCACCGGCGAATAGTGCTTGGCGCCGACCACGCGGACGCGCCCGACCTTGGTTTCGCTGACCTGCAGGTAGACGATTCCGTCATCGACCTTCTGCTCCGGCAGTTCGACGAACACCGACTGATAGCCGCGTGCCTGATAGATTTTTCTGCAAGGCATCCCGGGCGCCTTCGATGTCGGCGAGGGTCTTTTGCGGGCCGAGAAACGGGTACACCGCCTCTTCGATCGCACGAGCGTCGAGCACGGTGTTGCCGCGCACGAAGTACTCGTTGACGTCCACCAGCCGTGCCGGAGGCTCGGGCTGGGTGCCCTGCTCTTCGGCCTGTAGCGGTTGCGCCAGTGCACCCAGCGTCAGCCAGCACAGCGCCAGCGTTGATTTGAACAGATGCTCCACACCGCCCCCTGGTCTACTAAGAATGATTGCCGTCGCCGTTTGCCCGGCGTTTGGCCTGTTCAATTGCTGGATATCGAGGTGTTGCCGTGCCGGGCGAGCCAGGTGTGCAGCAGGGCGAAGTTCAGGGAGAACTCCGGCATGTGCAGCAAGGCGCCACAGAACACTTCACCAATGATTTTCTGGATCAACTGCACCGCCTGCGGGTTGTTCAGGAACGTGGCGATGTCGCGTTGCAGGAGGTTGATGCCCCAGACTTTCTGGTTCAGGTCGAGGCCCACGAACCAGCGGAACAGCAGGTTGTAGTTGAGTTGTTCGTGCAGTTGCTGTTCGTTGGGGACTGAGTACAGGAGTTGCAGCAGCAGGATCTGCAAGACGGTCTGGGGGTCGATCTGGGTGCCGGGTTGGGCCTGGAGCAGGTCGCGGTGGAGGTCGAGGATGTCGTCGATCTGCGGGCGCAACAAGACCAGCGAATGGCCTGCGGGGATGTAGCTGGAGACTTCCTTGAGCGCGCCTTGCCAGTCGTCCTGGGAGACGATCCATACCCACGGTGCGCCCATAGCGGTAGACCGAGACCGGTTTTTTGCGTGCGGCTTCGACGATCTTTGACAGGCGCTGGTCGAGCTCCTGCATGCCGACTTTCGAGTAACGTTCCATAGTTCCCATTCGCCCCACTCCTGGCATCCTGCTTGCGGCTCTGACGTCGCCTTTTTTGGCGGTGTTGAGCGCGTTACATAGCCAAGACGGGGGTCGCTGGGGGACTACCGAACTTTTGTCATAAAAGCTTCTTTTTTGGGGCGGGGTGAGGTGGGCATATCCGTTGCTGCGGTCAGGGCTGGTATTGGTTCCGCTCTTACAGCGGCTCACTTTTGGAGTGTTGTTGAAGCAAAATCAAAAAGTTAAAGCGGGCACGGTTCAAATGTGGGAGCTGGCTTGCCTGCGATGGCATCGCCTCGGTGTATCTGAAAAACCGAGTTGTCTGCATCGCAGGCAAGCCAGCTCCCACAGAAAATCAGAACCACGGAGTGCGAGCATGCCGAGCCTAGGCGAGGCACCGAGTGGTGGGGCAGAGACCTTTTGGTTACTTTTGGCTGGGCCGGCATTCCGGGCGTTTGCCAAAAGTGACCCGCTGTAAGAGCGGAACCATAAGCGGCCGTTACCGAAGAAACGGAGATGTACTCAAACCAAAGACCCCGGCAACGGCAACTCATAAGACTTCTTAACCGTCCTGACCACCAAAGTAGACGAATAAGTACGAATCGGAATATCCCGATAAATCTCTAAAAAACCGATAGATTATAATCAGTGTACTCAGTGGCATCCCGAAACTTCGCCACCATCACAAAATCAAACTCCCCGGTCAGCAGATAACAGTCCTGAATCTCCGGATGACTCGCCAGGATATGCTGCATCTTGCGGTCGATATCATTGCTGTCCCTATCAAGCTTGATTCAGGAAGAACGCCGTAACCTGAATCCCAAGCTTGCGCTCATTCCAGCACCGCCACCTTGGCCTTGATGATCCCGACACTCTCCAACCGCCTGATACGCCGGTAACAACTGGTTGAAGACAGCCCGACACTGTCACTCAACAACTCCAGACTCTGACTGCAATCCCTTTGCAATTTCCCCAGAATCTTCAAATCCATGGCATCTGTCATTTTTTCCATATCTTCCTTGAAAAAACTGCAATGAATCCACCGTAAACACCCACCAATTTGCACAAATCCTGCGCGGTGGCGCACTAACATCAATCCAGCTTAGCAGCCCAGCCAAATCAGGCACCGGGGCCGCATGAGAGGGATCTTATGATAGTCGCGAAACCGACATGGGCCACCGATATCCACGGCCTATTCAGCGCCCCCTACTGGATCCCCCAAGAGCAACGCGCCGCCGTCGCCGCCTCCTGGGTGGGCTGCATGAACGCCTACTTCGTATTCCTCGAAGACCCCGCCTCCGTCAAGACCTGGTCCGAAAACCATCTACCAGCACCTGGCCTCCCGCAGCATGCCGCTGGACCCTCGACCAGCAGCAGTTCTGGCCCATCGACGCGCTGGAAACCTTCAGGCTGTGGGTCAACCAGGGCTGGCGCCTCACTCCCGCCTCACCGTTCAACGAGGCAGAACGCATCCCCCCACCCGACCTGCCTCACCCGGTCAAACGCGTGCGCCAGGACATTCGCGCACTGACACAGGAACAACTGAACCTGTACCGCTCACGCCTCGATGACGTAATGCAGGTGGCCAACGCCGACAGCGGCTCCCCGTGGCAGCGTTACGCCTATATCCACACCAACTGGTGCCTGCATTACCAGGAAGCATTTGCCCTGTGGCACCGGGCCTATCTGCTGTACCTGGAAGCGCTGATCGACTTGCCCCATCCCCTACTGGGACTGGATGGCCGAAGACGGCCAGTGTCGACGGCAGCCCCCAGGCCGGCTTGCCCCAGGCGTTTCTCGATGAAACCTACGTGCACCCGCACACCGGCGAGGTTCGCCCTAATCCGTTGCGCTACGCCGCTGCCAAGGACGGTTGTTCGAAGGTCTGTTGAAAAAGCCAGGGTACCCGGTGTGGACTGCCGCTTCGTGCAACGCAACCCGCTGTTCTACACCCAGGGCGAGACGCAGCGCGTCGAACGCACCCAGTTGTACGGCATGAGCCGGATTTTCCAGCAACAGGTGGTCGATGCCCTGAAGTTCAACACCTTCAGCCAGCCCCAGGGGCGTGCCAGGTTATCCCTGGGCGAACATCCCGGTGTTTTGATCCCCCCCAGGAAGATGACCTGTACCCCAACCGCGCGCGCTGAATTTCGACGGGCTCTACGAGCAGCCCCACGACAACTATCACGGCTGGATCGGCGGCGACATGGCCGACAACGCCTACACCGCGTTCGACCCGGTGTTCAGCTCCTACCACGCCAATATCGACCGGATGCTGGAGGTCTGGATCCGCGCCCACCCGGCAGCGCAGTACACCACCCAGTGCCTGCTCCAGCCGTTTGCCGGCAGCGAGGCCGACGATGTCACCTTCACCAGTGCCGACGCCTGGCGCTACACCACCCTGGGGGACATGGCCCAGGACAGTCGGCATATCGGCTATGACTACGGTGTGCCCGTCGCACCGCCCTTTGGCACCCGCCGCCCGGCCGCAAAAGCCTGCTGCCAGCAAAGTTCGACGCCGATGCAAGCGCAGGAACAAACCGCAAGCCTGGGCCCGTGGGTGGTGTTCGACCATGTGCGCTGCACCCACGACACCTACCTGATCGACGTATTCCTCAACCAGCCCGACGCCACGCCGCAGCAGGTGAGCGCCGACAATCCGCACTATGTCGGGCGCTTCAGTCGCATCGGCATGGGCCTGGTGGATGACAAGGGCCGCTGCATCACCCATGGCGTGTCACGCGCGCTGAATGCCGCGCGCACTGCTGCCGCATTGAACCTTCGCCCCACTGACACCACGCAGTTATCCGTGGTGGTGACCCATCTCGATAGTGCCCGGGTGTTGACGCCGCAGGAGTACGCGCCGCTGCCTGGCTTTATCGCCCAACTGGTGTGGGACGACCCGCGCCAAACCGTCGCCGGCCCTGCTCCCAGTGCCGGTTGCTGCTCCGTTTCCACCACAACAACACCTGGAGAATCGACATGAGCACACCCTTCAAACAATTCACCTCTCCCGCCGGGCAAGCTCCCAAGGACTACAACAAGCTGGGCCTGGAAAATCAGTTGCCGCAGTTTGAAACCGACTGGAACAACGACCTCACCGGCTGGACCCAGTCTGCGATCATCGGCAACCCGTGGTCGGGCCTCAATGACGCGCCGCGCTCGGGCTATTACAACCCACTGGTGGAAGGCTACGGCCCCCACCACGCCGCCGGCGATTACCTGGGCGCCCTTCCCCAATCGGCTGTGGACGTTTTTCTACAACAACGGCACGGCGGTGATTCCACAGTTGGGTGGCAAGGCCATGTCCATGCAACAGGTGATGGAGCTGACCGACAACGGCCAGATTACGATCAACAACACCCTGTACATGCTCTACGACCCGAACAAGCAAGGCACCCTGCTGCAACTGCCCGTCACTCGCTGCCCGAGCATCGACTGGCAAGGCAAGTACAAGGATTTCTCGCCCTCTGGCCCCCGTGGCTGGCTTGACGAATATTGCGAGTGGTCCATCGTGCGCGATGCCGACGGCAACATGCGCAAGATCACCTTCACTTGCGAAAACCCGGCGTATTTCCTGGCCATGTGGCGCATCGATCCGACTGCTGTACTGGGGCTGTATTGCGACTACATCGACCCACAGGTGCAACTCGAAGACCTGTACCTGCGCTACACCGCCGACTGCCCGACCGGTAAGGCCGGCGACCCGGTCATCGACCCCACCACCGGTCAACCGGCCTACGACACCGTCAACAAATGGAACGCCGGCACCGCCTGTGTGCCTGGCCAGTACGGCGGCGCGATGCACCTGACCTCCGGCCCCAACACCCTGAGCGCCGAGGTGTACCTGGCTGCCGCGGCGACCATCCTGCGGCCATTGAGCAGCAGCCAGAATTCCCCAGGCATTGATCTGCTGCGCGCAATACGGGCAGAACTACCGCAACTCCGATCCGCATATCGGTTTCTCGGCCAACAGCGTGGCAGTGAACAACCGGCTGTCGCTGACCAACCCCATCGGCCTGTACCTGCAACAACCCACCGACTTCTCGGCGTGGAAAGGCCCCCAGGGCCAGGACGTCAGCCAGTACTGGAAAATCACCCGTGGCACCGCCAAGTCCGCCGCCAACGGCTCCGACCAGATTCTGCAAGCGGTGTTTGAAGTGCCGGTCAGCGCCGGGTTCTCGATCAACGACATCACCATCAGCGGCCAGCCGATCGACTACGTGTGGGTGATTGCCCAGCAGTTGCTGGTGGGCCTGAGTGTGACAACCACGCCCATCAGCCCGACGCCGGATTCCTGCCCGTGCGTGACGGACCGGGTCAACGGCGTGCAACCCTGGCCGGTACAGCTGCTGCCGCTGGACCTGTTCTACGGGCAGTCACCCACCGACCTGCCGGCCTGGCTGGCACCCGGCACCAGCGGGCAGTTTGCCCTGGTGGTGCAAGGCGCCGACCTCAAGACCACCGCCGAGACGGCGCGGGTGCAATTCTCCAATCCTGGGGTGACGGCGCAGGTCACAAAGTTCCTGCCGGATGCCTCGGCCATCCCCGGGCAAACCAACTC
Source organism: Heterostelium multicystogenum (assembly GCA_003667245.1). Classification (NCBI taxonomy): domain Eukaryota; phylum Evosea; class Eumycetozoa; order Acytosteliales; family Acytosteliaceae; genus Heterostelium; species Heterostelium multicystogenum. Next base: position 19,594 of record RCNN01000362.1, read on the forward strand.
CGGTGGCACCCAGGGCTACCTGCTGACCATCACCGTAAGCCCCACTGCCGCACCGGGGCTGGTGACAGTGCGCGCCCTCAACCCGGGCGAAGCCGATAACCCCAGCGCGGCGGAACACCCATGGGAATCCGGATTGGCGCTGGTGCCTGGCGCCTGACTGATACAGCCCATCAGCCGCACCCACCCAGGGTGCGGCTTTACCTGCTTGCAAGGAGCGCGATGATGTCCAGGTTACGCTTGAGTGTTTTATCGCTGCTGACCAGTGTGGTGCTGAGCCTGTTCGCCATGCAGGCCGCCTACGCATCCCCACTTCCGACGCCGACGCTTGCGTGCAGCAACAGTTGGTGTTCAACCCGAAAAGCGGCGGCTTCCTGCCGATCAACAACTTCAACGCCACCGGCCAGAGCTTTCATGAATTGCTTTGGCTGGCAGTTGTTCATTGCCCTGAACTGGCCGGTGAATCCCGGTTGGCCAGCCACACCTGCCCTCCGCGGGTGAGCCGGACATGAACAGTACCCTGGCGCAATTCGGCGTACCGACTGCCTCCGGGCAGCCGATGAGCGTGGCGCCGGTATGGGCCAGCTACAAGGACGCCAACGATATCTTCCTGCCCGGCGCGCCCGCGCCCACCGGCTGGGGCGTGCAAACCCTGGTGCCGTCCAATTGCAGCACCCAGGGCAGCCTCAGGGCGATGTCGGTGGGGGCGCGCAAGTTCATGACCGCCACCTCCGAAAGCGCGATCAACGCGCGGCATGGGTTTCACCTGTCCAGCGGCACCCTGGCCTCGATTCCGGACCCGATCATGGAAGCCTCCGGCGGCTGGCTGACGGACCAGTCGCAGAACCTGGTGTTTTTTGAACGCAAGGTCGGCAAGGCCGAGTTCGACTACATCGTCAGCAAAGGGCTGTACGACGCGGCCAACCAGCTGAAAGTCGCGCAGAACCTCGACAACCAGAACCCCGGCGGGCTGTCCTTGCCCATCGGTGAACCCATGCGCTCGCTGCCGCCCAACCCGGTGCCGCAGGAGCAACTGGGAGCTCTGGAGGTCAAGGCAGCATGGCGAATCCTCACCGGCAAACCCGAGCTCTACGGACGTTACCTGACCACGGTCGCCTGGCTCAAAAACCCGGCCACCTTGCAGTGCACCCAGCAGGTGGTGGGCCTGGTGGGCCTGCATATCATCAACAAGACCCAGGCCTCGCCCAACTTCATCTGGACCACCTTCGAGCAAGTGGACAACGTGCCGGAACCCGACCAGGTGCCGCCACAACAAACGCCGCCCGACAGCTTTGCCTTCAACAACCCGAACTGCGGCACCGGCCCCGAATGCACGCCGAACGTGGCGCGTATCCAGTGCAAGCAGCAGCATCCGGACCGCGACTGCACCGAGCCGTTTCCACGGGACCAACCCGTGCAGACCACCCGGGAACATCCGCTGCCCACTGAACTGCAGGCGCTTAACGGCGCGGTGCAGGCCAATTTCGCCCAGCAGAGCCAGGGCAAGTCGGTGTTCCAGTACTACAAACTGATCAACGTACTCTGGACCCTCACCCCCAACCCGCCCACCCAGCCGGAACCGGGTGTCAGTGCGCAAGTGCCGCTGTCCTACGGGCCGTTTATCAGCCAGGGCAACGTACCGGTGGCCAACACCACCCTGGAGACCTACGTCCAGGGCGATAACTGCAATGCCTGTCACCAGTACGCGACCATCGCCGGCAGCTCGACCCTGGCCTCGGACTTTTCGTTCCTGTTCAACAGTGCCGATTCGGCCAGCAAGAAAAGCCTGGTCAAGCGCGTAAAAGCCTTCCAGACCCTCAAGGACGGTTCACCATAAACGCGACTGTTCAGACCACTGCTCAAGGTTTCTCGGTGCTGTAAGGCCTTGAGCATTTGGTCCTTGCGCTAGCTCCTGCTGGTTAAAAGAGGCGCCCCTTATCAAGTACGCCCGAAATATCCGACAGCCCCCGCATCTACCCGGTAAGACCGCTCTCGAGGGATATCGTGTGACCCACCCGCCGGCCACTCATGACTTTTGTAAAGAGTCTTTTCGGATTCAGCGGTTTTTCCGAAGGAACGAGAGGCCGATACTCGACTCCATTGTTCACATCACTTCAGGAGTCACTCATGTCCATTCCCGCATTCGGCCTCGGCACGTTCCGCCTGCAAGGCCAGGTCGTCATCGACTCCGTCAGCACCGGCCTGGAGCTGGGCTATCGCGTCATCGACACCGCACAAAATCTACGAAAACGAAGCCGACGTCGGCCAGGCCATCGCCGACAGCGGCATCCCACGGGACGAGCTGTTCATCACCAGCAAGATTCTGGATCGCCAACTTCGCCGAAGGCCAGCTGATTCCCAGCCTCAAGGAAAGCCTGCGCAAACTCCAGACCGACTACCTGGACCTGACCCTGATCCACTGGCCATCGCCGGAAGACCAGGTACCGGTCGCCGAGTTCATGGGCAAGTTGCTGGAAGCCAAGCGCCAGGGCCTGACCCGTCAGATCGGTATTTCCAACTTCACCGTCGACCTGATGAAGCAGGCAATTGCCGCCGTCGGTGCCCGAGCACATCGCGACCAACCAGGTGGAACTGCACCCGTACCTGCAGAACCGCACCGTGGCGGAGTTTGCCAAGGCCCATGGCATCCAGATCACTTCCTACATGACCCTGGCCTACCGGCGAAGTGCTGAAGGACCCAGTGATCCAGCAGATCGCCGACGTCATCAGGCAACCCCGGCGCAAGTGAACCCTGGCGTGGGCCATGCAACTGGGCTACGCGGTGATCCCGTCGTCGACCAAGCGCGCCAACCTGGCCAGCAACCTCAAGGCTCTGGACCTGACCCTGAGTGACGCTGACATGGCGCAGATCGCCGCCCTGGAGCGTGCCATCGGCTGACCAGCCCCAAAGGCATCGCGCCGAACTGGGACTGAAGCCGCAGGGCTGGCCGGAACAACTCTCGCAGCCACGGCAACACCCGCAACCCGTCGGTGGCTGACGGCGGGTCGATGATATCAATGAAGTGTTCAAGGTTGATGCTGTCCGGCGTACCCGGCAGGCGCACCAGCAGGGTTGGTGCGGCGGCCGGCGTGCCCAGTTCGCGGATATCGTAGACCAGCACATGGCGAATCTGCGGGTGCTGTTCCTGGAAGGCCAGCACCCCGCCGTCGCTGTCTGCCAGCCCGGCGTTGATGATCAGCACATCGAACGGCCTGGCCGGAATCGCCGTGAGGATCCGCACTTCTTCGAAGGTCTGCACCGGACGATGCGGTAGTAGCCCAGTTTGGTTGAGCATTTTTTCGATGTACAGTCGTTTGCAGATGCTGTTCATCGGCGATCAGGAGGGTCAGTGCTTTGTTTGGCATGGCGAACACCTGAGCAAGAAGCGCTCGTGAAGGACTGGACGCACTATTTTCCAGACATATTCCCGAAGACTAAATAAGGCTTGTTCCACCTTCACGTAGGAGTTGTCCCAAACAGCTCAATACCCCTCCCGCACCGGTCAAGTCTGATTGCAATACCCCGACAGCGCGTGGTGCAGGTGCGCGAGCGCTTCAATCCAATGCCATCGACGGCACTGGCCAATTCGTCGCGGGCCTGACGTTCACAAACGCTTTCCAATACCTCGCAGCAAACCATCAAGTGCATGGGCCTTGACCATCTTTGCCCCGCCCTTGGTGCGATGGGCCAGGTCATGCAGGCCGGCAAAGTCTGCCTTGCGTTGCAGGTTCACCAGCTGCCCATGGTCTGCCTCAAGGCTGTCGAGCAAGGGCGCCAGCAGCTCCTTCACCGCGTCGATATCCCGCCGGTCAGTTTTCTCAAGGTGGCTCAAGTCAAAGCCTGCCGCCAGCTCATCCGTGGTGCCGGGCGCCACCGAAGGTGTGGCCGTGCGCCGCGCCAGGGCCGCATGCAATCCTCAAGCCCGGTGGGTTTGAACAGGCAGCCATCCATGCCCGCCCTGCCGGCAGCGCTCGGCTTCCTCGGGCTGGGCGTTGGCGGTAAACCCCAGCAACAGGCACGGCGCCAGGCCACGCTTCGCTCTCCAGGGTGCGGATATCCCGCGCCAACTCATAACCGTCCTTGAACGGCATATTGCAGTCGGTAATCACCCCCGTCAAATGCCCGGACAGCCACAACTCAAGCCCCTCGACGCCCATCTTCGGCGGTGGTGATCCGGTGCCCCAGGAAAGCTCAATTGCCGGCCAGCAGCAGCCGGTTGGCCGGGTAGTCATCCACCACCCAGAATGTTCAGCGCGTGGGCCGGCGGAGTTTTCACGGCAACCGGTACGGGCGGGCATCAGCGTGGTGTCGGCGACTGCCAGCTCCAGGGTGACATCCACCCGAGTGCCCTGCCCCAGCAGGCTGCTCAATTGCAATTGTCCCCCCATCATCTCGCAACAGGTTGCGGCTGATGACCAGGCCCAGGCCCGAACCGCTGCGCGCCGATTGCGCAGTGTTGCTGCCCTGGATAAACGGGTTGAACAGGCGCTTTCTGGTCTTCGACACTGATGCCGATGCCGGTGTCTCCACCCAACAGCCTGAGGTTCAAGTAGCCGCTGGCAATCGCCGACGAGCCGGACGCGCCAAGCCGCACCCGGCCGTGAGGGGTGAACTTGATCGCGTTTGCTCAAAAGGTTCGACACCACTTGCTTGAAGCGCATCGGGTCCACCAGCACGTACCGATCAATCAGCGGGTCGAGCTCCACCT
>RCNN01000363.1:0-14945 GCA_003667245.1 Heterostelium multicystogenum
GCTGTTCAAGCCCAAGGGCCAAGCCGGTGGAAGTGCCCGAGGAATACCGTGCCATCGAAAGCGTATTGCGCACGGGTGGTGATCGCCGGGATGGGCCGCATGGGGCAGATCGTGGCGCGGATCCTGCGGGCACAGAACATCTCGTTCATTGCCCTCGGACACCTCGGTGGAAACCATCGAACTGACCCGCAGTTTCGGCGGCATGCCGGTGTTCTACGGCGACCCGCAGCGCCCGGAAATCCTTCACGCAGCGAAAGTCGACCAGGCCGAGTTTTTCGTGATCGCCATGGACGACCCCTGAGATCAACATCAAGACCGCCGCGCTGGTACGCAGCCTCTACCCGCACATGAAGATCATCGCCCGCGCCCGTAACCGCCAGCATGTGCACCGCCTGGTGGACCTCGACGCGTCACCGGTGCGCGAGACGTTTTACTCCAGCCTGGAAATGAGCCGCCGCACCCTGGTGGGCCTTGGCTTGACCCAGGCCCAGGCCGACGCGCGCATCAAGCCGCTTCAAAACCATGAACCTGCAATTGCTGGCGGCCCAACACGCCGTGTATGACGACGCGGCCAAGGTGATGCAGTCTGCCCAGGAAGCCCGGACGGAACTGGCACGGCTGTTTGAGATGGACCGGATCGAGGAAGAGTTCCGACAAGGTGTAGGGATGGAGATGAAACGATCTTGCGAATTTTCTGACAGAATACGGCGCAATTTCGTTCATCCCTGGAGAGCTTCATGGCCACCCTCAGCAAGACCGCAGCCCTCTTGGCCTCGCGCTGGCCGCCGGGTTCGGCGCCAGCCAAGTCCTCGCCGCCAGCAAGCCAGCGGCGCAGAAGAACCGCCACCCAGACCATCTCCACCCTGGATGGCAAGTTCAGCTTCAACCTGCCCAAGTCCTACCTGGCCGACCACTGCCGGCCGGTGATGCCGAGCACGGCACCGCAGGCGCCAGCGGCACGATGTACAGTGACCAGGCCAGCAAAAGCGTGATCTTCGTCGTCGAAAAAAACCGAGTGTCGCCGGCCTGATCAAGGACAACGACCCGCAGTTCCTCGACGGTGCCGTGGCGGATTTCGTCAAGGAACAAAGCGCCGCCCTGCCGGACTTCAAGAAAGGTGCCGAGAAGAAACTCACCGTGAAAGGCCTGGCCCTGCGCCAGGTCGACAGCACCGCGACCATGGGCGGTGGCAAGACACTGAGTTCCACCTTCCTGACGGGCTCCGGCAGCCACCAATTGGTGGTGCAGGCCATTTCCCGGGCGGATGACGAGAAAGGCCATGCACTGTTGGTGAAACAGATTATTGGCGGTAAATAACCGGTTTTAATCTGGCAATGAAAATCCAATGTGGGAGCGGGCTTGCTCGCGAAAGCGGTGTTTCAGTCAACACAGGTATTAACTGACCCACCGCTTTCGCGAGCAAGCCCGCTCCCACATTTTTGATCGCGTTCACATCGCAGGATCAACGCAGGCTCTTTTCCAGCCACTGCTTCAAGTCCAGCAACTCCGCCTCACCGACGGTATGAATCATCCCCGGGTAGCCGTGGAATTCCCGGGGTGAGGCCAATCCCCTGCAATACCTCGTTGGCCCGCGTTGCCGAGATAGTACCGGCAGCGCCTGGTCCAGCGTCCCGTGACCGATGAAAATCGCCAGCTTGCCCAGTCGCGCATCCGGCTTGAGTTCGGCCTTGAGTACCGGCAGCAGGCTGCCGCTCAACGCCGAAATCCCGCGCAGGGTTTCGGGATGTCTTAACCCGACTTCGTACGACATGATCGCACCCTGGCTGAAACCCACCAGAAACACCCGCTCAGGTTGGGTGTGGTACTTGGTGGTGGCCTGGGCGACGAAGGCTTCGATCAGCTTGGCGCTGCTCTGCAGGTCGGCGGTCTCGCCATCAAAATCGCCATCGCCCGGCTTCTTTGCGAAACCAGCGATAACCACCGCCTCTCCACCGGCATCGGTGCCCGTGCAGACAGGTAGGTCCAGGTCGACGGCAAGCGGTCCTTGAGCCCGAACAGGTCGCCTCGTCACTGCCATAACCGTGCAGGAAGATCACCAGCGGCTCGTTGCGGGCATCACTTTGAGTCTGTTCCAGGTAAGGCAGCGGCAGGTCGGTGTGCAATACGTCTTCGGCCTGTGCGGCGCCGGTAAACAGCGCTACCGTCAGGGCAATCAGTTTGAGCATGAGCATCAACCTCTAGGGTTTGCGCAACAAATAAGGTATCCATTGATCCAGCCATTGGCCTTGGCGCGCCGCCTTGCGCAACACGTTCAATCTCTTCGGCAACCTCGGCACTTTGCCGCTGATCAGGATTTCATCCGGTGTGCCCAGGTAGGCGCCCCAGTAGATATCCAGGTCCTGATCGGCCACGGTGCGGTAGGAATCTTCGGCATCGAGCATGACAACCAGGGTGTCGGCATCACTCGCCTGCCCCGCCGCCAACCGGCGCCCGGTGGTGATTTCGATGGAGCGACCGATGCGGTTCAGCGGCACTTTGTGTGCTGCGCCGCCAACGCCTGGACGCTGGTGATCCCGGGATCACTTCAAACTCGAATTCGCAGCTGCCGCTGGCGAGGATCGCCTGCAGGATACGAATGGTGCTGTCGTACAGTGGCGGGGTCGCCCCAGGCCAGGAATGCGCCCAACTTCGCCGTCGGCCATTTCTTCATTGATCATCCGTTCGAAGGTCTGCTGCTGTCGCGGTTCAGGTCCTTCACGGCGGTGGTGTAGTCGATATCACCGCGCACCCGCTCGGGCAATCGGCCCTCGACAAAGCGTAGGCGTGATCGGTGATGTTAGGTCTCGCAGATTTCCCGGCGCAGGTCGATCAGCTTGTCCTTGCTCTGGCCCTTGTCCATCAGGAAAAACACGTCGGTGCGGTTGAGCGCCTTGACCGCCTGCATCGTGATGTAGTCAGGGTTGCCGGCGCCAATGCCGATGATCAGGATGCGTTTCATGGGAAAGTCTTCATGGGTGGTCTCGGTGCGGGGAACGGATTTTGCCATGTTCGGGACGTCAGGCGTGAGTTTCCAGGCGCAGGCGCCAACGCCCATTGAAGCGCAACTCGGTGGGATGACAGCGGTTCCACGTCGATCAGGTTGAACATGGCGGGTGGGCATTGCATGACATGCAGCAGCGCTGCGCGGATCACAAATGGATGCGTCACCGCCACGACATGCCCCGGGGATTGCTCGAGGGACTGCAACCACTGCCCTATCCGCTCACACAGTTGCACTACCGACTCGCCGCCGTGGGGCGCCGAGGTGCTGTCGGTCAACCAGGCCTGAAGCGCTTCGGGTTCGGGCCTGCTGAACCTCCTCGATCGCCAACCCTTGCCAGCGGCCAAAATCACAATCGCGCAGGGCTGTTTCAACCAAAGCATCGTCGGCAAACAGCGCCGCGGTCTGCCGGGTCCGCGCCTCCGGGCCGCACAGCACCAGGGGTGCACGCTTGAAGCGTTGCCCCTGGGAAAGCGCCGCCTGCTGCCAGTCCATCTCCACCGGACTCATCCAGCGCAAAGCGTGCCTGTTTCTGGGCACGGGTGCTGGCGTGGGCAACAAGGGTCAAACGGGTGGCCTGCATGACAAATCGCTCTGGTTTTAAGGTGCAGTCAGCGTAGACTTGCGAAGTTGTTTCAACATGTTTCAACTATTCTGCAACAGGAAGCCGGTTCAATGCCGGCGCGGTCGCGCCACTGTATTCGGCCTTTTAGCCGTAAGCCAGACCCTGTTTCAGCCAACTCGCTATCCATTTCCGGGACGCGTCATCCCTGGAGTTCTCATGGCTTATACCGCTGCAACTGGCTCCGACGTTTTCAATACCGTCCATTCCCCTGGGCGAAATCCTGCCCTGGGCGATCTTCGGCGGCCTGCTGCTATTGCTCGCGATTTACTTCGTCGGCGCCGAGCAAGGCGCGACGGCCGTGTTCAAAGGCATGTACGTGCATGGAGTTTGTGCATGACGGTCGCCACCTGCTGGGTTTCCCCTGCCATTGATTGGAGCGTGACGACATGACAGGGCATTTACTCGTTCGCGGGATGCTGGTGGGCCTGCTCGCGGGCATCCTGGCCTTCGGCTTCGCCAGACTTTTGGTGAGCCGCAGATCGACAAGGGCCATCGCCTTCGAAGATCAGATGGCACAGATGCACGGCGACGCGCCGGAAGAGGAACTGGTGAGCCGCGAAGTACAAAGTACCTTCGGCCTGTTCACCGGCGTGTGGTGTACAGCGTCTCCCTGGGTGGCATTTATCGCCCTGGTGTTCGCCTACTCCCTGGGCCGCATCGGCAAGGTCGGCCCCCGTGGCTTGGCAGCGCTGCTGGCATTGGCGGCGTTTGTGACGATCATCGTGGTTGCCGGGGCTGAAGTATCCGGGCCAACCCACCATCGGTGGGGGCGACCCCGCCACCATCGCGCAACGCACCAAGCTGTTCTTCCTGATGCTGCTGGTGTCGGTGGCGGCTGCGGTTGATTGCGATCAACGCGGCGCGCAAGCTGATTGCCAGCCGTGGCCTTTGGACAGGCGCGATCCTCGGTGTGGCGCTGTACATCGTGATCGTGTCGGTGGCCGGCAGGCTTGTTCCCGACATCAACGAAGTGCCGGAACAGTTCTCGGCAGTGTTGCTGTGGAAATTCCGCGTGGCCTCCCTGGGGATTCAACTGGTGCTGTGGACCACCCTGGCCTGGTGTTCGGCGCCGTGGCCGAGCGCAAGCTGAGCCAGCCTCAGGCCGCGTCTCAAACTCCTGACGGTACAGGTAGCCGCCGACGAATCGGCGGCTACCGGCAATTCACCACCCCGGGCCGCGCCAGGTAGAAACACCTCGTAGCCATTGCCCGGATGGTTCACATCCAGCGCCTTGGCCGACAAGGTAATTCGCACCAGCTTCCACGCCTGCACATCCAGCGCCAGAAACACCGCGAAGTTATCGCTGCTGTCCCGCGAGCTGCTGGTTGCGGGCCTTTTTCTGCGGCGAGGATTTGCCCCGGGTCCGCCCCCGCGCCCAGCGCCCACTCCTCCCGATACAGGCTCAAGGCGTCTTGCGCCGGACCTCGCTGCACGTCCAGCGGTAACCAGGACTCAATGTGCGGCTGGCCAAAACTGTCGAGGACCTTCTGGAAGCGCTCGCCGAGCAAGAAATCCGCAGCCTGCAAAGGATCCGACCACAGATAAACGACGAATACAAGTTACCCACCCCCGGCCCCTGCCCTCGCTCCTGGGCGATAAACGCCTTGAACAGCAAACCCTCGGCATGATCCCACAACGGCCCCAGGCGAGCGGCCCGCTCACGGATGACACCCATGTCGTAATCGGCTGGCAAGCGGTGTGAATACTGTTTGGCAAACATCATGGCGCTCTGTTCAGATGAGTGCCAGCTTGCGCAGCGCCCATGATTTCAGCAAGATATCACCAGATATAGGTGTGATAAGGAACTGAAATGACCGACGCACTCAAGCCGCTGGATATCGACACCGTGCATGCCTTTGTCCTGGTCGCCGATTTCGCCAGCTTCACCGCGCGCGGCCCAGGCACTGGACACCTCGCAGGCAGCCATCAGCCTCAAGCTCAAGCGCCTGGAAGAACGCCTCGGTTATCGCCTGCTGGTGCGCACACCGCGGCATGTGCGGCTGTCGCCCCAGGGCGAGCAGTTCATCGTCGCCGCCCGCGCATTGCTCAATGCCCACGAACGGGCGTTGGGTGACATGGGCAATGGCGCCCCCCGGACGGTTGGTGATCGGCATCAGCGACCACGTGGCCGGGCCGGACCTGCCACTGTGGCTCAGCCGCCTGGCCGCCTATGACCGCTGGTGATCCTGGAGGTGCGGATCGCTTCGTCCCGCGACCTGGTGGCGGCGTTCGACCGCAACGAACTGGACGCGGTGATCGTGCGCAACGAAGGCGATCGCCAGGACGGTGAGGTATTGGTGGTGGAGCGCTTTGGCTGGTTCGCCGCGCCTAGCTGGCAGCCACACGCCCGGCACGCCCCTGCGCATGGCAACAATGGCCTCGCCCTGCGGCGTGCGACACCTGGCGGTGCGCGCGCTGGATGAGGCGCGGATTGACTGGACCGAAGTGTTTGTCGGCGGCGGCGTAATGGCGGTAGGTGCGGCAGTCAGCGCCGGCCTGGGTGTGGCGGCGCTGGCCCGGCGAGTGGCGCCGGCGGGCGCCGTGGACGTCAGCGAACAGTACGGATTACCGGCATTGCCCGTCAGTGAAATCGTGCTGCACAGCCGCATCAGCGACGGCCGCTCCCGCGAGACATTGCGGGCGTTGAGCGCAACCTTCAGAGGGGTTCTGGAGCGTTAGATTGCATCTGGGTATACCGCCCGCGCACGAACCGCTCCAGTTCATCGCCCGGCAGCGCCTTGCTGTGAAAATACCAGCCCTGGATGATCAGCTCCGAGCCCGACTGCAAAAACGCCAGTTGCTCGCGGTTTCCACGCCCTCCACCACCACCCCGAGGTTCAACGCCTCACAGAACCGCAGCATCCCGGTCAACACCTGGGCGCCCTTTGGATCATGCTGGGCGACCACGAAACTGCGAATCGATCTTGATGAAATCTACGGGGAACTGGGTGCAGGTAACTCAGCGCTGAAAATCCGGTGCCGAAGTCGTCGATATACACCTTGGCACCAATCGCCTGGAGCTTCTCGATCATCTGCCGCGTGCCCTGGATATCGCCACCAGCGCCATCCTCAGTGATCTCCACCGAAACCTGCCCGTGGGCCTGGGCCAGTATTTCCACCAGCCGATCACCATACGCCGGGGTAGTCAGCGTGGCGCTGGAGATATTGATCGTCATCGGCAAGGTAAACCCGACCTTCTGCCACTTCTGGTACTGGCGCACAGCCTGGGATGCCACCCACACATCCACGTCGGGCATCAACCTGGCATGGGCCAGCCATTGCAGGAACTCCCAGGGTGAATGCACCGTACCTTCGGCGTCCCGGGCCCGCATCAACGCTTCGCAACCGGTGCATAGCCCGGTCCGGGTGGAAATCTGCGGCTGGAATTCGAGGTAGAACTCGTAGTCGCTGATCTGCTGGAATATGGCTCAACTCGCTGACCTGGCGCGCCTGGGCCTTGTGGGACGCCATCACCGGGTCCAATCTCAGCAAAGCGGCCTTTTTCTTTCCAGGCCGCGAAAGGTCATGTCCAGCGACTTCAAATACACCGTACCGCCCTCCGTGGCCTGGCGGTTGATCCGCGCGCACATAGGGCGCATAGATCAGCGTGCCAACCCCCAGCAACACCACCTGCAGCAACACCGCCGCGAGGTCGCCGTGGGTGCTTAAATAGGCGTTGAGCAACACCGGTGCAGTAAACGGCACACTCACCACCGCAGGCGACACCCAGCCAATCTGCACCACCATCAACGCCAGTATCACGTTGAACGCCGGGACCACCAGAAAGGGAATGAACAGCGCGGGTTAAGAATGATCGGCAAACCAAACAACAGCACTTCACTGACATTGAACAACGACAACGGCAGGCTCGCCATCGCCACCAATCGCATGGACCGGCTTTTGGAAAACAGCAGGATCGCCAGCAGCAGGCACAGGGCACCACCCGAACCGCCGATAAACGCGAAACTGCCCAGCAAGCCGCCATTCAGTAGATATTTGACCGGCTCGCCCCGCGGCCGCCGCCGCATTATTGAGTCCGACCGCCTGGTCCAGCACATCAAAAAACGGCTGCATGGCGTAGACCCCATGGATCCCGAAAAACCACAGCAGCGAATTCATCAGGGTCACAAACAGGCCGCTGCCATAGGGCGTCTCCAGTGCATCGAGCACCTGCGGCCCCTGAAGCTGTGCCCCCTGCGGAATCTGCAACAGCAACGACAGCACGAGCACCAGCCCGAGCGCCGTGATCGCCCCCGGCACCACCATATTGAGGGTACCCTTGAGGTTGTGCCCCACCAGGTCTTCGTTGATCAACCGCGTCCAGCGACGCCGATGCAGCCAGGCGATGGCGGGCACATTGATCAGCGGTGAGGCGATGGCGATGAACAACACGAAGGTCGCCGAGGCTCGGGGAAAATCCCGCAGCACAAACGTGGCGATCACTACATGGGCCAGGCACAGGAACGCTACCGGGATTGCGGCAGGCGGTGCTGGATCGCGAGCATGTAACCGATGGAGGCTGCCACCAGCAGCGGGATCACCGAGCTGATCTGGTTGTGCAACCCCGCCAGGAAGGCCACCACCTGAGGGTCGAAACCCAGCACTCGGGCGCATTCGGACAGGATCAGGAAACCGGCCGATACCAGCAGGCACGGCAGGATCACAACAGCCCCTCGCGTATGGCCCGCAACGACTCGGTACTGGCGAGGGCCGCCAGCCGCTGGGTGAAGAAAAGCTTGAACAGCGTTTGCGCCATCACCTGTCCCTCGGTCCCTGATGCCAGGGTCGCAAAATAACACCTGGCTGTCGCCTTATCACGGGGTAACGCTACACGCCCTGACACCGCAAGCGAAAGGCTTTTTGCCGCCCCTGGCGCATTTATTCAGAATCACCGCAGGGGCTTGCTGCTTGTCGATTGGCTCGGGTTGGCCCATCCTTTGGCGCACTGGTTGTCGTAAAAAACGACGCACCCCTCGAACGGACTCGACTGATGCTGCGATTCACTCCCCTCATGGCCTGTGCGCTGCTTGGGCTGACCAGCCCGTTGGCCGGCGCCGCCACCCCGACCTTCGCCGATGCCCAGGCCAGCGACCCGGCCAGGCTGCAATGGATGGTCGGCGCACCGCCACCGGCCGACCGCACCGTACGCTTTGAAGACGGCAGCTATTTCCGCTTCCCGGCCATGCGCTGGAGTGTCGCCAACTTTCGCCAATTGATGCCCACGGTGAACGTCTCCCGCGGGCTCGGCGCACCGCTGGCATTGCCACGCAAACTCGACCCGCACTCGATGCAATCCCCGTGCAGCCAGTGGATGCGATCCAGCCGCTGACCTGGCGCCAGGCCCTGGACGCCACCTACACCGATGGCATCGTGGTGATGCATCGCGGCACGGTGGTTTATGAGCGTTATTTCGGGGTGCTCAAGGACGATGGGCAACACGCGGCCATGTCGGTTACCAAATCGGTGATCGGTACCCTGGGCGCGATGCTGGTGGCCGATGGCACCCTGGACCCACAGAAAAAGATCGTCGACTACGTGGCCGAACTCGGCCGCTCGGCCTTTGGCAGCGCCACCTTGCGCCAGGTGCTGGACATGACCACCGCCCTGGACTTACAGCGAAGATTATGCCGACCCCAACGCCGAAGTCTGGGCCCACGCCCAGGCCGGCAACCCGCTGCCCAAACCCAAGGACTACACCGGGCCGCGCAGCTACTACGAGTTCCTGCAAACGGTTAAGCAGCGTGGCGAACACGGGCGTGCCTTCGGCTACAAGACCGTCAATACCGACGTACTCGGCTGGGTGATTGCCCGCGCGACCGGACGCAATGTCGCGCAACTGCTCAGCGAAACGCATCTGGAGTCGGCTTGGCGCCGAACAGGACGCCTACTTCACCGTCGACTCCATCGGCACCCCTTCGCCGGTGGCGGCCTGAACACCGGGCTGCGGGACCTGGCCCGGTTTGCCGAGATGCTGCGCAACGGCGGGCGCTTCAATGGCCAGCAGATCGTGCCCGAAAACGTGGTGACGGATATTCGCCAGGGCGGCGACAAGCAGGCGTTCGCCCAGGCCGGCTACGCTCAATTGAAGGGCTGGAGCTATCGCAACATGTGGTGGGTAACCCACAATCCCGACGGCGCCTTCATGGCCCGCGGGGTGCATGGCCAGAGCATCTACATCGACCCCAAGGCTGAAATGGTGATTGTTCGCTATGCCTCCCACCCGGTGGCCGGCAACGCCGCCAATGATGGGGTGACCTTGCCCGCCTATGCAAGCCATGGCGGCTTTTTTAATGTCCAAGCCACACTGACCGTCTCTCTTACCGTGGAGTAAACCTTTGTCCCAACCCGGCGAAAAACCACCAGCTAGCCCTGGACCGATTCTTGAGTGAACACCCGGCCCTGGCCGCGGAACTGAATACATTGAACCCCCTGGCGGCCCAGGCCAAAGGGGAAACCATGGAGCAGTACCGCGCCGAGCGCCTGCATGAAGCCTTCGAGGCAGAAGCCGAGCAACAGGGCTTGTTCGCCTGGGAACTGACGCTGAAATTGACGGCGCATTCCCCGGCGGAGTTCGAGGCGCAACGCCTTGAGGTGCACAAGGAGGTGGCGCAAATGGCAGGCCTGAGTTGGTTCGAGTATTGCCAGCTGCACGACTTGCCCGTCTAGAACCAGCGGCCCAGGCCCTTTCTGCGATCAGCGAGCACCGCGCGTAATTCATCAAGGGTAACGGCCCTGCGTTCAGGGTCAGCCGTCAACGCGTACGCAATACAGGCCAGCAATGGCGAGGCAGTTGCCGGGGCCGGGCCGGCCTGTCACTGGCGTGGCGCCGGCCTTGTGCCAATTCGTACAACACACAGGCCACTGCATACAGGTCGGCGCTGGCCGACAGTGCTCCGCCAGCCAGCAACTCCGGCGCGGCGTACGCGGGCGTCCAGGCATTGAAGCGGCTGCGACTCAAGCCTGGAGAACCCGCCGGGGCCAGTCCGCAAGCCTCGCCCAGACCGAAATCGAACAAGCGCAAGCCGCCGTCTCCCACCATGACATTGGCGGGTTTCACATCCCCGTGCAGCACACCCTGCTGATGGCTATGGCGCAAACGCGTCGAGCAATTGCATGGCGATGCCTTGCAGCGCTTGCCAGGGTAAACCGCCGGGGCACTCCAGCAGCAACCGGTCCAGGGTCATGCCCTGGAGCAGTTCCATGGTAAAGAATGCGATCTGGCCGGGAGCATCCACTTCAAATGAATACACACGCACCACCTGCTCATGCCGCAGGCTGCGGGTCAGGGCAAACTCGTTGTACAGCAACACGTGGGCATCCGCAGACTCGCGAATGGCTTCGCCCAACACCTTGATCGCGACACTGGAACAGGGCTCGCCAAACTGTTCGTGCAGCAGGTCCCGCGCACGATAGACCACGCCCATTGCCGCCTGCGCCCAACACGCGCTCGATCAGGTATCGCCCGGCCAGCAACTCGGGGGCTCCGTCGCGCGGTGGGTTTACCGGGGCCTTGGCAAAGGCAAAGTGGGTCAGGTCGCGCATGACTGCACCACCACAGCGGTCAGGTTGTCGCCGGCCGTGCCGCGCAAGACACCTGCAAACAGCTGGTCCAGGACACGTTGCGGGTTTCCCTGGCTCAAGGCCTGGCCCAACTCAGAGTGGCTAAGCGCCTGGTACAGGCCGTCGCTGCACAACAGAAACACATCCCCTGCCAAGGTACCGAGTTCCAGGACCTGCGGGCTCAGTGGTGCCCGCGAGCCGATGGCCCGGGTCAAGGCACGTGCGTCTGGATGGGCCCTGGCCTGTTCCGGGCTCACCTGCTGGTCAATCAATTGCTCACACAGCGAATGGTCTCGCGACAGCTGGTACAGCGTCTGCCCGCGCCACAGATAGCAACGACTGTCACCGGCCCAGACACACGCAGCGCGATCGCCCTGAAGCAACAACGCCACGACCGTGCTTCCCATGATGGCCTCGGCGCCATGGGAGGCCAGCGTCAATTCATCGCCCAGCCGCCGGTTGAGCCATTGCAGGCAACGACGGGTCGCCTCGACGCGTTCATCCAGGCTGCCCTGGCCGGGCAATGACGCCAGGCCATCGACCACCAGCTGGCTGGCGATATCCCCCGCCTGATGCCCGCCCATCCCGTCCGCCACGGCCCAGCAGCGCGTCCCGGGGCAATCGAGAAAGGCATCCTCGTTGCGTAAACGGACCTTTCCACGGTCTGTGCGACCGGCGCTGTGCCAGCGGTCGCGAGGTTGGCTCACAACTGCTCCGGCAGGCGAAAAGTTCGCCACTGCGCCATCTGGAATGGATTGGGTGTGCGTCGGCTGGTCAGCAGGTAGTTGGCGCGCAAGCCTGCCAGGTCAGCCTTGAGGATCAGCTCATCCTGCCCGCTGGAGGGTTTCGCTCTGCATCAAGTCGAACAAGCGAAACAGGGACCAGGCCCCGGTATTTTTTTCGAGCCCCAGCGCCCGCTCGCTGCCACGCTCCAGTACCAGGCTGCTGCGACCATTCTCAGCCTCGGCTGGCCATTGCATCGCCATGGGGACAATCGGCCCGTGCCGGTACTCCATCTGCTGGCCACCCAAACGCAAGACCGCGCGACTCACCGACGGGTCCAGGCTATAGGGTGCGAGCGTGAAACGAACCTGCAAGTCCCCCGGCTCATCCGCAAAAAAACCGCGCCTGATCACCTGCACCTTCGCCTGCTGGTCGAGCAACGCCCGAGACATCGGCAGGCTGCGCCCATCCAGGCTACGCAGCCTGTAGCGCCCGGAATCACCGCTGACAAAAGGCTTCAGATAGCTGTCAAAGAATCGCGCCATGATCCCCTCATGCTTGAAAAACTCCTGGAAGTCGTTGAGGGAAACGTCGCTGCTGGCGTGGGCATTGAACGGGAAACGCAGCTTGATCGCCCTGCTGTAGAAACCATATACCTCGCTCTGATAACGCTGGTTCACATGCCGATAAGCCTGGTCGAGCAGGCGGCGCCAATGCTCGTCGGCCAGGCTTTCGAACCAGCCCGCCAGCGGCAGCGGCAAACGCGCGGCCACGTTGCGCAGGTTACTCAGCGCATCCTGTTGCCCCTGGATCCGCCGCTTGACCATCTCGAACGCGACCGGCTCCGGCGCGCCTTCGCGATTCAAGCTCGCCAACTGCAGGTGCAAGTCGTTGAGCGCCTGTAACACGCCGGTCAACTCGGCCCCCGGGTTCTCCTGGCTGTCCAGCAACTGGTGCAAGGGCTCGAAGCGGCGCTGCATGGCTCGCCGTGCGCTGTCGGGCAAGGCATTGACCAGCCCGGCGGCGGTCGGCAACCGCTCTGCCGCAGGCCCAGGCAGCTTGGCAGCCAGCTCGTCGAGGCGCTCACTGGCCGACGGCAGGCGCGTGTGGTCACGAAACCTGCTGCAACAACTGCAACAACGGCGACTGGGCCGACGTCAAGCTGGCGAGCTGCTCGGCGCCTTGCCTGGAGTTTCAGTTTCACGCAGGCCAACCTGCCCAAGCGCCTCGCTCCAGACATCGGCATACTCGCTGAAGTAGCGTTGTTCAAGCTCCACCATCAACCGTTTGCAAATCCATGGCGCTCAGGTCGGCGCCCTCTCCCAGCACCCAGTTGTCCTGGACGATGGTGTTCACCAGCCGCGCGCCCTGCGCTTCAAAATGCCGTTGGTACGTGCGTGTATAAAACCCCGGAATGGAAACGCTCGCCCCCCTCAAACACCCGCCCGTGTGCAAGGCGCAACGGTTCAAGGCCGCGAGCTTGTTCGCGCAGCACCCGGTACACCACGTCAACCAGCGATTCGCCGCGCAACACGTGGCGCGCGCGGGCCACCAGCTCGTCATCGAGCGGCTGCACGAACGGCTGCTCAAGCAAGCGCGCGAAATGTTCATTCAACCGGTTTTGCACGGAGGGCTCACCGGCAAACCGTACAGACCAATGCCCCGCCACCCGCTCACGCAGCCAGCCGACATCCCGCCGCTCCCGCAGGTTGAGCATCAGGTACGCCCGGAGGTTATCCAGCAGCCGCTCACGATCTTCCAGGCTGCCGCGAACCTTTCCTGCAGCACCTCGCTGACCTGGGACAGCAACAGCCGGCCCAAGGCACGCTCGTAGGCCTGCTCCAGCACCGGACGGCTCATACTGCCCTGATAC
Organism: Heterostelium multicystogenum; assembly: GCA_003667245.1. Classification (NCBI taxonomy): domain Eukaryota; phylum Evosea; class Eumycetozoa; order Acytosteliales; family Acytosteliaceae; genus Heterostelium; species Heterostelium multicystogenum. Next base: position 13,783 of record RCNN01000363.1, read on the forward strand.
AACCCCATCCGCTCAACCAGCCTGGCTTCGCCCGGCAAGGGGAAAATCCGCGTGGCCGCCAGGCGGCTGTCCAGCAGCGGCAGGAGTGCCTGGGTAGCGTCTGACCCAGGCTGCACGGGTGCGGGCTGTCGTGCCAGCGCCTGCAGTTGCTCCAGACGTTGATGATTGGAGGAGTAACTGTGGGTCCACAGCAAGCCCGCCGCCACGACGACCACTAGTGCGCCCAGGGCCAGCCCCCCCTGGTGCCGGCGGATTCGACGGCGCTCCTGGCTATCGAGGTCCGCCAGGTCGGCTTGCGCCAGAATCACCCGGCTGAACAAGCCCTGGATAAAGTGCGAACGTGGTTCAAGTGCCTGTGGGCCACCGTCCGGCGCTGGTCAAGTAGAAACCACGAAAAGCCGTTGGTGTGCTGATAACGCGGGCCGCAAAAAGCAACGTCGATATAGAGGCTCAGGCGTTCGCCAATCCGGGCCGCCTGATGGGGAAAGTCGAGCATCCGTCCGCGCAGATCACTGTTGCGTTCCTGGTGCAGGCGCTGCACAGCTCACCGCTCAAGCGCTGCAGCAGTGCTTCAAACGCCTGTCGTACTGGGCAATGCCAATACCCGCTTTGCCTGGGACGATAGATTCGCCCAACACCGCATCACTGCCTTCGCCCAACGGCCGCTCGAAGAACTCCGCAAACCCCGGCAGGCGGTCGGCCTGGGTCCCACCAGGTAGACCGGCACCTCCACATGCAACGTCTGGCGGATCTCCAGCAACCGACTCTGGACTGCCCGCGCCTCATTCTCTCAGCTGGCGCTCGCCGCCATGGAGCAATGTGTCCGTGGACAGCGCCACCACCACACCATTGAGCGGGCGTGTCCGGCGCCGCACCTTGAGCAGCTCCAGCAGCGTCGACCAACCCGCGCCATCCACCTGGCTGTCAGGCTGGGTAAGGTAGCGGCCGGCGACGTCGAGCAACACGCCGTCCTCGGCGAAATGCCAGTCACAGTCCCGCGTGGCACCGCCCTGCATCGCTACCGACGCGCCCTGATCCTGGAGCAACTGCAAGCCACTGGCGGCCAACATCCGGGACTTGCCACTGGCCTTCCTTGCCGATCAGCAAATACCAGGGCAATGCATTACGCCAACGCGGGCTGCGTTCACCATAAATCCGGGAGT
>RCNN01000364.1:0-34294 GCA_003667245.1 Heterostelium multicystogenum
ATGAAGATGGGGAGGATGAAAGATGATTGGGAGGATGATGAAACATTGCTATTGATTTGTTTTGTTGTTGCTGCTGCTGTTTTGATTGTTTACAACAGTCGAGGATGGGGAAGAAGATAGATTAACTGAATTTCTTTGAGATGTATTAACATTTGAATTTGATGTTGTTGTTGTGGTGCTAGTTGGAACATTAATTAAAATTGGTTGTGTATCGTTGTTAGCCTTGTAGTTTGGAGAATTTAAATAGCCATAGTATCTATTGATGTATGAGAAGTTACTAGTCCATGATTATGAGTATTTAAATTGTTGTTGTTATTATTATTATTATTGTTGTTATTTGATCGCAAAGCAGTACTTGTAGTTTGTATTAAAGATGTCAAAATCAATGCGGGGGATTGGTAGCGAGATTATTGATAACTGTGGAATCATTTGCTGAACGAATTGATGTTGATATAGTGACTACAAAACAATTGAATCCATCGCATGCCATTAGTATTATTATTGTTGTTATTATTTGATTTAAAGCTGCTGTTATTATTGGTGCTGTTTGATTTACAATTGTTATTGGCTATTTATGCCACCAATTGTTGATGAATTGATTAAAGTTTACTTTTGGGACGACTGATAATCTAAGAATTTGTTGTTGAGTCTCTTGCAAGAAGATGAAAGCTTCCCTAACTCTTCATCACTTGAAATGGTGATATTGTCACCACCACTCAATCAGATATGTAATAACAAATTGCTCAACCAAATCGAATAACTCTGTCAGCTTCTAGCCAACGATCCAAATGTAGGCTGAGTGTCAAAAGAAAATCTTCTAACATCACCTTCATAACAGACTTTGAATGTAAATGTCATTTATTATCTCTATAATACAAATATTAATATATTATATTTACTGTGAAATTCTTTTTTCTATTATATATTTCAAACTAAATGATGGTATAGAATGTATGTTATATTATTATAATAATTGTTTTTATTTATTAATAGAGATTAGAATAATATAATATAAATATTATATATAATATAAATAAATAATTTAGAGATAAATATAAAAGTTGAACTTTAAAAATAGACAGAAAGAGAGAAGAGATTGCAAGATAGAAGATAAGATAAAAACAAGATAATAATTTAATATTCGATTATAATTATTATTATATTTATTATTATTCTATCTGTTGCTTGTTTATTATTGTGTTGATATTATTATTCAATTAATCGTTTTGATATTGTTTAATTATTATTTATTCAAATTAAATTAAATTATGTTGTATAGTGTGATAAGGTGTGCGTCTGTGAGTGTGTGTGTGGTTGAGTTTACAACTATTAAAGTGTTCTTTTCTTTACTTTATGAACTATGCACTCTTTCTTAAGAAATTGGAATACAACAACTAATAAATTAGCTAAAAATTCAAAGATATGTGTTTGGCGTTGTGTAGTGGATGGCGGTGTTGCTTTTCAATAGAAAACAAAAAAAATTAATTTAATTTAAAATATATATATTAAATTAATTAAATCTTTGATTTTGGATTCCTAAGAATGATCTATGTGTGTGTGGTGTGGTGGTGCAGGCTTTGCACAAAAATAAACAAGAAGAGAAGTATCAGACTATTTTCTTGAGACCATGCAACACTGGGTTGCTTATGATCAAAGTCATTCAACTCATATACCACGGTATCAGCAATAATCAATTTCCGTAGTTTTCTCGATCTTTGAATCTTAAGACATCGACGTTGCTAACCATCAAATGTAATAATTGTCATATATACTGTACATTGGTCCTGTTTATTATATATTATTATTACTACTATTACTACTACTTTTACTAATAATATTACCATTGGCAACGGTTGCAGTCAACTGAGAAGTAGTTTGCGAAATGTGTATTTTACTTTTTACACTTTCATTTGTATCTCCTCTAGGATTATTATTATTATTATTGTTGTTGTTGTGGTTTGGAAAGTTTTATATTTATACTATGGATATTGTTATTTGAGTTTTGATTGTACCTATCTTTAGATTTATCTTTTTCTTTGTCATTGTCATCATCGTCTTCGTCATCATCAGAGTTGTTATTATATAGTGATAAAGAGGAGAACCATTGCGCCCAGCTGTTTTGGTTCTCTTTCCTTAGTGATTTAAGCATCCTTAGTGCATCGTATTTAACTGATTCTATAAAGTAGTAGTCATTGATACGCTCACTAACTGTGAATCCATTGCGATGGTAGAAATCCAATGCCTCCTTATTCAAGCATTTCACATGCAGCGACACCAAAGTACAGCTTACATTGCTCAGTTCTTTACATATTTTCTTGATTTGAATGCGACACAAATGATTGATGCATCAATCACGTCGTGATACAATGTTAATATTATAGTGATGATTCGCTTGATGACTGCGTGGATCTGAGTGGAGATTAACATACATTTAATAGATTCCTACCAATGCCTAGACCTCTATATTTATCTTTTACTCCGAGTGTCAGGATATATCCTTCGACTTGACTGAAAAACATTGTACATATTCCAGTTTCTCTGGTGACTCTGGCCGTTGCAACACCTATAATCTCCTCTCTATGTTGAGCATTGCTTGTTTTGTATTTGCTACTCTCTACAGATGACGTTGACGACGTAGAAGAGTTTGAGGCTGTCGACGACGTTGATTCATTTCGATCATCTTCACTATCATATCCACCATTCGTTTCGCTCGAGTCATTGCTCTCTTCAACCAACGGCTGAGCTGCTACTTCCTCCTCCACCTCATGTACAATGACAGCCAAAACCGACAGGAAGCAATTATTCCACAGTTTATCATAGAATGAATTCCTATATTTAACGGGGAACAGTTCATTCTAAATTTAGATTGATTCAATTCATATTGGAATTAGTTATATAATGTCTTCCTGATGATCATGATGATGATGAAGATTATTGAATTGATTAAATGGTATAATACCTGTAGAATTCTTAGATTATAAACATCTCTCTTTTCAAAAGGCCTATATACAATTGGTGGTAGTTGTTTCTTTGTCTGATGAATGACATGATTGTAGTTGCTACTACCTCTACTACTGCTATTGATATTATTATTATTTACAGATGTCTGGCTTGGAGTAGAGGCAGATGCCGATATTTCATTTATATTAGAAGGTGTAGGTTCAGCAGCAAACTCTAGAGTACCATCGATTGTATTAAGTCTAGACTTTCGATCACTTTCATCTGTATAAGCATGTTGTTGTTGTTCATTATTTAATCTTTTTCTATTCATCTATCTATCTATCTTTCTAATTACTAATATAACAAACATAACACTACAACAGCTACATAAATAAACACATAATCTTATCTTATCTAATTTTTAACTTATCACTTTAAATTTAGATTACTAAAACAAACAAATATGTATTATTAATAAAAGTTTACTTTTTTATTATCATTATTGTTGGATTGATTTTGTGGTTAGAATCTTATCTTTGCAGAATTACATTAGCAAAAAATAAATACACAAATAGATATTAAAAAACGATTCTGATGATGATGATAAATAGATCTTATCTTCTTGCTTTTTTGGTCCAGTAGACAAATGCGAGAATTAAAATGATGGAAGAAGCCCAGTATGCTGCTAGAATACCAAAGTTACGCCAACGATTCTCGTACTTCCAGTCGAGGGTGCTGTAGTACTCTTCGCCGTTCTTGTAGATGCAGTATCCGCATTCAGTGGGGTTATTGTTCATGATGTCTACTCTGCCCGGTGCATTTTGGGTGAATTCTCGGGTGTAGCTTTCGCAGGTTTGATTGGCTGGTGCGGTGAATCGGATATAGTCTTCGAGGCTGCACTGCACATCGATGTGCTTGAGGATACTCGTGACTATGCCCTCGAGCAGATATTTGGCGGGATTAAGATGGTACATCCAGTGTCGGAAGAATGCTGGTAGCAATGCATAGGGGACCTGCACACCACAGAACAAGAAGATGAAGAAAAGCAGGATGGGCAGTGCCGCTATTGAAATACCAATGTCGAAGCACATTGCGCCAAGCGCCTGACTAAATGACACAATATAGAGTCCAAACATGGCGTGGATAAACCAGTAGTAGAATCCGGATTCTGCATTATACTCAAGACCGGCGGTCCAGTAGGTCGCAAAGAAGAAGAGTGTCGTCGATATCACTACGTAGGGCATCTCCACCGCTACGATGGCCAATGAGAAGCTGTGCCAAGAGTAGTACTTGCTGGCGTAGTCACGGATGAAGAAGTTCTTTTGGATGAAGAATTGTGGCAAGACCAAATAGATCAGAAGTACACCTAGTACCATACCTTGCCAGAGGAAGAATACTCTTTGGTTCATGTCGGAGGACGAGTTTTCTAGCTGATAGAATGTGAAACCGACAATCAATCCAGAAAGAATCGATTGGGCAAAAGATCCAATGGTATATTGTGGATCTCTCCACCAGATTAAATTGAATCGCTTGTAAACTTCAATGAATTGAGTAGTGAAGCCAGTTGCAAATTCACGTGGTACTGCATTCTTGACATTGTTTGAGCTTACATACTTGGCTAGCTCTTGCTCAGTCTTAAGGAGAGCAAGTTCAGATTTCACACTTGAATGTTCAGGCGAACTCCTCCAAATAGCGCTCCAATCAAAGTCGGTCTTTCCATGGACACCTGCACCAATAACATCAAGGATATACTCTGCTGGATTCTCCGATGGATCACATTCTCTTCCACCATTTCTTACAAAATAGTTGATCAAAGTCGATGAATTCTCGCCAATATCACCGAAATAAACAACCTTTCCACCCCTTGCTAACAGGAGAAGTCGATCAAAGTATTCAAACAAAACAGGCGATGGTTGATGAATAGTACAGATCAATGGCATACCAGCATCAGCAAGCTTTCGGATAAATTTGATAATATTATAGGAGGATTGGGCATCGAGACCAGAGGTTGGTTCGTCAAGGAAAAGTATATGTGGCTTAGCTACCAATTCAAGTCCAATGGTAAGACGCTTTCTTTCTTCAACAGAGATACCCACACCTGTTTCCAAACTTCCAACTAGAGCATCACCAAGATGTTTCATCTCCATCATCTCCAACACATGTTCAACATAGTCTAGTTTTTCTTGAAGTGGAATTTCAGGTTCTTGTCTGAGCTTGGCAGAGAATATAAGTGCTTCTCGAACAGTCAAACCAGGATTATGAACATCCATTTGTTCAACATAGCCAGTGATACGTTCAAAATCGATTTCCAGAGGCTTTCCATTGAGTGCTGAATCACCTTGAACAATGCCAATGGTCTTACGTTTGGCCAACACATCAAGCAATGTAGTTTTACCAGCACCGGATGATCCCATCAAAGCTGTCATTTGACCTGGCTTGATCCAACCGAAGCAGTCGTCGAGAAGTAACTTTTGTCCAATTTCGGGAACAGGAACAGTGTAGTTGATATTCTCCCATGTGAAGATACCTCCATGAATCTTGAGTGAATCTTTCATGTTGGATGTGGCTTGCTGGACAATTTTGTTCTGATTACGCTCCTCCTCGACATCATTCAACTTTGGTGCTTTTCCTTTCTTGTAAACTTTGTGAGTGTATCCACCAGAGGTCCAGTCGAAATATTCAATGGCAAATATGTTCAGTGCAATATAGAATATCCAGAGAAGATAGATTGCAATTACATTAATGGCACGCTCACTGACTTTAAAGTCAAAGGTATTAAGTAGATATACTTCACCAGAAACCTCCATCTGGCCTTCAATGGAACCAGCTACTGGACAAATTCTATGGCTACTATCGGTATAGCTTGGACCAAAAGGAATGGCAGAGTGTGCGCATGAAAAGGTTTGATCTTTGAACTCATTAGTCATCAGTGCTTTAAACGCATATCCAAGTGGATTGACCCAGAAGAACCATTTGAACCATGGATGCATTTTGTTATAGGGAATAGTATATCCAAAGTAGTTGACCATGAAAATGAAGACGAAATTCATTAAATTTTGACCAGCAAACAGAGTTGGTGTAAAGTTACCGAATCCACGATACAATGATCCTGCTGCAAGGACGACACCCATCAATGTGAAAGCAAAGATAAAGAACTTTCCAGCATTATAGTCCAATCCATACATGAAATAGGCAATGATTGAATGAAAAAAAGCTTGGGCAAATGCAAATGGAATGTCAACCAATACTTGTGAAATCAAAAAGGCAGATGGACGATACAATGCATAGGATTTGTGTTTCTGGAGGATACGTCTACCATTGAATGTTGCATGGAGATTGCCACTGGACATGATACACATAAAGATAACTGATGAAAAGATTGCACCACCTCTTGTGAACAAACCATCGGTTGTCTTGTCCAATTTGAAATAGACTCCACCAAAGATAAAAGAGAGAATGAAAACCGTTAAGAAAAGTGATACCAAGCTAAATTTATCACCATAGCTTAATTGGAATTGACGTTTGGTCAAAGCAATACATTGAGTGATAAAGCTAGAGGTATATGGTGATTTTTTGGAACTGGTTCTACTCTTTTCATTTCTGATCTGCTCAATGAATTCGATCGATGGTTGCTCCTTCTCGACAGTTGCTTCATAGAGCTGCTGAGCCTCCATTTGCTCTTTGAACAATGCAGAGTTCTTCCATGCTTCTTCAAGATCACCGGATGTCTCTGGAACACGACCTTCAAAGCCTGGACGAACCAATCTTTCCTGTGGATTGGAAATACCAGTGAGGAAATCGGCAACAGATTTTCTTGGTTCACAATCGAAACCAAGATCCAAGAAATATTTTTTGGCAAGGTGAATTGGACCGAAATAAATACAACGACCTTTGTCAAGCACCATCACCTTATCAAACAAACTGTAAATCGAATCAGATGCTTGATAAAATGTGGCAATCGTTGTCTTGTGCAAAGTATCAGACATGATTCTCAATGACTTTGCATAATCGAGAGCAGAAGCAGCATCCAAACCACGAGTTGAAGAATCCCAACATGTTATCGATGCTCCAGAAACCATTGCTTCGGTGATGGTCATTCTTTTACGCTCACCACCAGATAAACCTCTAACAAATTCATTTCCAACAATCTAAATGGTAGAACACAATTAGTAAATGAATGAACTAGTATTATGCTAAATATATGGTATTTATACTTACAGTATTTCTTTGATTTACAAGACCATACATGGAAACTAATAGATCATAGATTTTTGTACGGAAATTACGTTTGGTTTCTTCTGGTAAACGTTGACTTGGCGTTTTCAACTTCAAAGTAAAATCAAGTGTTTCGAAAACAGTAAGCGTTGGGTAATGGATATCTTCTTCTGGTGTATATATAGCTTCACCACGATATCTTGAAAACTCTTCAACTGGAATATTACCATATTTGATATCACCAGTAACATCAATATATGATTCAGTTTGATTGGAAATGACTCTCAACAAAGTGGAGCAGCCAGAACCAGGACGGCCCAAAACCAGCAACATTTTACCATCTTCAATATATCCATTGATATCATTTAAAATATTAAATGTTGTGATTTCATTTTTCCTAAATCTATTTAACCTATTATTAACTTTTGAAATTATAACTATAAAGCTTATATACTGACATATTTAAAGGATTTAATACTTTAATTAAAAATTTAAAAAGGAGTAGCGATATCGGCAATAATAGATTGAGAAGCACCTTGTCCAACTACAGTTAAATTCCTTATGGAAACACCCATCTTCTTAGGCTTGCCTCCCATCTCTAATTTCATACGCTGAGAGTTTTCAAAATATTTTCTCAGGTTAATATCGTCTTGGTTTTCTTGGACTCTTTCACCAAGCTCAATGTCATGGTCACCGGAATGGGTTTGGAGTGAATCTTTGAAAACAGGTCCACTTTTCAACTCTTTCTGAGTGTCATTGAACATTTGTTGACCATCTTCAACGGATGGTGTAGATCCAGTATTGATATTTAAATAAAAATTATTTGTCGACATAATTTTTATTTAAATTCATACAAACAAACTATATAAATATTTGGAGATATCAAAGTTATAATTTGATAAATATTTTATAAAGTATAATAATAATTATAAGTGTATATGATAAATGATGGGAAATGTCAATTTTTCCAGTATTTATATCATTGGAGTGTTCCATCGATGAATCGATTGTCTTCATTAGTGAATTCACCTAATTAATTGATGTCCAGTCGTATTATATAATTTTATTGATATTTTTAAATAGTCATCAAGTTTAGGATAAAATAAAACTACCATTATATTTGGGTAGCCCAACCTAAACAACCCAATAATTTACATTATCCCAATTTGAGTATACTTTGTTCTTCCAAATCAGTTTAAGTGTCACTCAAAAACCAAAAAAATACAACAAAGGTTCAATTAAAGTTAAATTCTATTGATTTGGATGGTTTGTGTAGTTCCATATGTCATGTCAATCAACAAACATAGATAGTCAATAAAATTTGAATTCAAAAATTAACATTCCAAACAGTTGCTCCTCGTTTTGGGCGGCTTGTTTAGTTGCAAAATCTGTTTTAAGAATGACATCAAAATCTATAGAATGTGATTCCATTTCGAATTTTGGAGTCATACTTATTTTTCAGTTTTTTACGTTTACAGTCTGGTTGATATTTGAATTCTTAAAGAAGTTCAAATGTGCTTATCTTTTAAAAGCAATGTACATAATCATTAATTCTCTAGAATGTGATTCTACTATCAAATGGAATGGGAAAATTAAATTTAATCTGTGGCTTTTGCTATAGTTCAACAAAATTAGCAATCCTCAATTAAGTTTTTGTTAAATTTTGTTCAGTGGTTCTTGACACAATCATTGTAACCATCAACAATGTCATTTTCATTTTTATTATGGTTCATTGATTGATCCGATCTATTCAATAAATATCATTTGGTACTTTAAATTTATTTAGAAAATTGATATGAAGTTGGAATTCACATTATTAAGACACGACTGATAATCCGTAAATTTATATCTAATGTTTTCATTTTTATTTATGAAACAATTCACATACTACACTTAATACATAACAATACAAACATTAGATTCAAAAATGCCAAATTATGTAATTTACACCAAAAAATCTACATTGAGGTGATCTGGGAGAAAATAAGATGTTGAATAGGATTTGATTTGGATTCTTTTATTAATTAAATTGATACTAAATATTATGATATTATTATTATTATTATTATTCTTATTATTATTATTATTATTTATTGAATTGGTTGTTCCTATTATGTACTACCAAAATAAAAAGACATGACCTGTACTGTGAAATTAAAAATTTAGGACAACGGCTGGTACGTACAATGCAAACAACAGAAGAATGGGATAGAGAAAAACTTTGGTATTTTTGAGAAATGGTAAAGCTAAGAACGATAAGGATCACATTAATATCAACTAATCAGATAGCAATTGAGCATTGAATGATAATAATAACCTACCATTGTATCCAAGAAAAGTTATGTAATAATAGTATACAAATGCCAAAAAAAACATTGAGTTTGAAAATATGGTTGCGACAAACTTGGAGGACATAAAATAATGGTAACAAGAAGAACTATCATGAGAGTCACTTCATATTAATACATTTGTTTTGTTTGGTGCTATAGTGCTGATCTTGATCTATGGATCTATCAGCATATAATAACTTACATGAATAACATATAAAATGATGAATAATGGAAGAATGAATTACAATGAATATCGAAAGCATAGAGCCATTCCACTTTTTGATCAACACTGTGATGATGTGCAGACTCTCTAAGGAAGTGGTTTGAAACCCACCAACCAACTGTGGCAACAACCAATCCGATTGTTATAAAGTCGATAAACACTGCCCAAAACATTGTTCTAAACCAACATGCAAGCAGAGAAGTTAGATCGATGAATCTTATATACATACAAAGGCTAGTAGCCCGATTGCTAGAGATCTGATGACCGAAGTGAATTGATGACTTACTTTATAATATGTACTATTGATAGATAATGAAAAACGATTGCATATGACATCGATGCTATTGACATAAAGAACACTAATATTACAACAAATGCAGGATCGTCACGTGCCCATTGATTCTTTGTCTCTGTATATGAATAGTTTCAGTTAGAACTCAACCATCTAGATATCTATCATTCTATCGTTGTATCTATCTGCATGCAAGTCAAATCATACGTTTATGCCAAGAGGTGTTTCTATATACACGAGCAGGATTAAAACACAGGTAAAACATAATCCAAAAAGTATACTCTATATCCATCTGAGGATAATGAAAGATCCTCCTAAAATACTCTGGAACAATACGTTTTATATCGCACCGAATCGCCATGCAGCGAAGTAGAAGTACGTGTTACGCCACCCAACATATTACAACTACTACCTCTCTAAGTTGTGTAGAACTCTATTTTATCTATATTTAAAGTATAATCCAAGTATAACTATTTAACTCTAACTGACCACTACTAGTTTAATTAAACTAATTAAATCTCTGACTTTTGTATCTAATATCTAAAGGGTTATGATAATATCTATAATAATGGTATTTAGTTTAGACTGAAGTCAACAACAGCAACAATACGCAATAAGCCAAAGTTTAATTAAAACTTATGAAGAGAAGAAATTCGATAGTGCTAAAAAAATTCACTTTAAAATTTTGGTGTTGATGTGGCAGAGCTTGCTCTCATATATCTGTGTCAAACTTACTTAGTCAAAGATAAGCTCCGATTGCTTACTTACTGGCTTAATTTCAGCGTGCAGATCGATAGATATGAGTGATGATAACACAACTAATGGGCAGTGGTACCTTCTGATACCACTGCAACTACTACAAACCACCACTGTTTCCGGCAATACTACAACTGCTGCACATCACAATGGAATGAATGGTACCTCACATCATAACAACAACAACAGCAATAGTAGTAATAACAATAACACAAACACAAACAATACATCTATAAATGGTAATGGTAACAATTTGAATCCATTTGAATTGTTGATGAAAGTAAACAGCAACCTTGAGGTATTCATACAATCATTAATATCAAGTGGTGAAGCTAAAGAGAAAACCTACTCTGAAGGTAGATATTAAGGCCTTAATTGTAATCTCACCATATGAATGATTATTCTAATATTAAATCTATTATTAATACTATTCATTAGTGATCGAGAATAATATTGATAACCTTCTGAGTTCTATTGGTGATTTAGACAGTTACTTGAAATCTATACAATCAAAATACAATCAAAAGAAGGATTTAGATGTTAAACAAGTATGTCATCAATTGATAACACTTCATACATCCTAACATGATCATATATACTAACAATTAGCGACCTTGAAGGAAATATTTAGAGTTAAGAAAGAGATTGAGTCAAAAGATCTACTTATAGAGAAATATAAGAACAAGGTTAAGGAGTGGAAGGCCCATTTCGAACCAATCTACAGAGAGCAATACGAAATACTCAATTCTTCGGGCCAGGTATTTAGTACTGCACTCGACGGAATACCATTTTCACAAATGCAAACACCAATACCAAACACACCATCGATCCTCTCATCACTTTCACAAAGAACCCCACCCGCTTTCAATTTACCGGGTTCTTCTTTCTTATAAATAACAACAACAGCAAACACCAACTACATACAATACATATATATATGTATATTGAATGTATTAGCAATGTATAAAATAATCAAACGTTTCATGTGGTTAGTTATCATCATTCTCGTCGTACGTTTATGTAGTGACAAAGTAGAGTAGTGTCCATTGCTAAACCATTGACCCATATGATCTAATAGTGTCGTAATAAGACAATAATAATGTTCATTCAAAGCATTTCCATCCGATATCCAACAGATCTGCTGCTCGTGGAATCAATTGCTGGTTATATTATAATTATAGAATGATAACTTAACTAATCAATCAAAATTACAATAATAATAATAATAATAACAATAATAATAATAATAATAATAATAATAATAATAATAATAATAATAAATAAATAGCAACCAACTCGGTTAGGTCTTGTCAGGTCAATATTAATTAAAGTTCAATTCAGTGAATGAACCAAGCGCTTCAACCTTTCCGTCAAGCATTTGCAATCAGTCAATCAATGCATTAGCAATGCAACTGTCCAAAACCAACAACACAACAAGACAATTTACATGATTTTTTTGATTTTCTCAAATTTTTGGAAAAAACGATGTTAGGTTGTTGAGTGGGGGTTTAGTTTGCGTTATTGTATGTATGTTTTTTCAATTTTCGTCAAAAGATTATAATCATCATTCTTTTGCTTTGACATAACCAAACACAAACAAAACAATAATTGTAATATTAGTTAATTATTATTATCATTATTATTAAAATATCAACAATAAAAAACTTCTACAACCACAAGATAATATTAATATAAAAACAAAAAGACAAAGCAAACAAACAATTGTAAACAATAATACATTAAAATTAATAAAATAATAATAATAATAATAATAGAATAAAATATATGAGACAACAACAACAACAACCACAACAATCAAATCAACAAAATAATTTGATATTTATTTATAAACACAATTCACACTATTAGTTATTATTATCATTCATTATCATTATAATTATCTTATTATTATACATATATTTATATATCATCAGCAATAAAAACAACAACAACAACAACTATACAATTGTATAAACAAAAAATCAAATTTGATTTATATTTTATTTTAAATAGATAAATATATCATTAGAATACTATACTTCAATTGTTGAATTCTATAATATATTAAAGATAAGCAAAACTTATACATATATCATTACAAGTATTTGAAGTGTGTTAATAATAATAACAATAATTTATATTTTTCACGTTAGTTCATTAGTTCGTTAGTTTTATATAAATGAATCATTAGAATTCGAATAAAAAAAGGAGATACCCAATAATAATAATTAATAGTATCATTTAGTTCAGTTGTAATATTAGAATCAGTTTAATTATTGTTGTAAATATTGTAGATATTATTAGTATTATTGTATATATATAAGTAGAATTGGAATAGAGTAGCACAGCAGTCAAAGATAGAAGTAATAGATACATTAGCGCAAAATGTGGTCTTATCGTGGCGCCAAGTTCATATTCAAAAAGATATTTGGCCAGTATTTTCAATATGAACTTGAAAAAGACCAGTTCGATATTGGATTCAAGAAGGGTACAATCAATCTTTCGAATTTGGAGTTAAATGTACGGAGAATCAATGCGGACCTGACTAACTCACCACTGGCATTGGCATCTGGATTTCTTGGGAATATTCACACCAAGGTGCCATACACTTCATTGTGGGAAAAGCCCAGTGAATTCATCGTCTCTGACTTGGAACTTTCTTTAGTATCCTATGATAGTATGTATTCAACTATTGTTGTTAAAAGAAGAGTTGTTGTTGAACTGACCATTATCTTTTGTTAGATTATGAAAATATAGTGATAAACAAGTTGAATGAGTTGGAGTACCAGCAAGCCGCTGCGAGTAATAATGGCGATGATTATGTACAACAGCAGTCAGGAGAATATGGAATCGAACACCAATATTATTCTGACGAAGACGAAGATGTCGATAAGATTCAAAATAGAAATGAGAGTATTGGTGGTTTGGAATTGCTTGCTGAAATGATTAAAAAATTGGTCGACAAGGTATCAGCAAAAATGAATAATTGCTCTATTTCGATAACACACTACGATCGCAAGCGAAACAAGTCGATCACCATGATGCTTCTTATCGAGTCACTGGAGTATACAGATGATAAACAAACAGCAGAGCAACAGCAGCAGCAACCAACTTCTCCACGGCAACAGCAGCAGCAACAAGAAGATAAACATTCATATTTCTATAAAATGATAAAACTAGCGAATTTCTCAATTAAGATTGCAGAGACCGATGGAAATATATTGTTATCCGATCAATTTTACACCAGTTCAATATTGAACTGCATTCAGCCATCATTATTTCAAACCATTTTTACCAACAGAAAAGAGAACAAGGATCAAAGTAGCAGCAGTAGTAATTCTTCAGATAATAACGATATGATCAATTTAAAGATAAAAAGAACAGAAAAGAATGTAAATCTACCTCTATTCTCCGTGGAATGCAATTTCCGTGATTGGACAATACTCCTATCACCCATTCAACTATTGCTTCTTAAAAGCTTCCTCAAGATATTTAACAAAAGTCCCAATCAAGGAAATAACACAAATCAACTACAAGATAGCATTTTACAGAAATCTGAATCAGAGTCTATAAATTTACCAACCTCAACTACGACATCTCTGAGATCCGGTTCACCTATGAAATCTCCTCCAACTCCAATTAATAATATTAATAATAGTAGCACCAATAACAATAGTTTTAGTAATTCTCCTTTAGACCAAAATCAACCAGTATATACACATAGTTTTAATCGATTTTCAATTCAATTTAAATGGTCAAGACTACGGTTGTTCATGTTCCACAATGAACATTCCAATTTAAATCTATTTCTACAACAACACTTCCAACATCAACCATATAAAACCAACTTCTTCCTTCTCCACCTACAGGACTTTAATTTACAGTATAGCCAATCCACACTATCAAAACAAATCACTGCAACATCACAAAGCTCAACATGTTCCAACATGTTGCTCAATCTCCACAGGAATCAAAATTCGAATCAAAACGATATCAACCCCAATTTATACTCCATAATTCAATTCAATGATAATAGTATATCACAGGAGAAGTCAAGTCCATTCGACATATCGATAAGGATACAATTTATATACCAAGTTGGAAAGCAATCTTATGACAGAGATATCAGTTTGCAAATGAAGGATCTTACACTCTATTTCTACCCATATCTGCTGTTGAGTGGGCAATCACTGATGGACGAGATTAATCAACAGTTCAAGAGCAATTTGAGTGGTGGAATCAGTGATCTAGAGCTAAAGGAAAAGAATAAGTCTGATAAGTCAAGTCCTATCATTCGATCATCACAGAGCTACGAGAATATTCTTACAGAATTAAAGAACACACGGTTTAGAATCGATGGTGAGAAACAATCCTATGATTCGAACGAAGATGAATCTGAATCTCTAGAATCAACCTCAAACGCAATTGCATATAAATTCCTCACTTATCAAGGTCATTATTAAATTCCCTCGATCATCTGTGGATAACAGCTATAGTTCTCTCGAAAAGCAGCAACTGAGGTCGGAAATTGTATCATTATCAGCAACCAATGTTAAGATTGTTGCCAACTTGATAAAAGATATAAAGGACGTGAAGTGGTTTATAGATTTCGACGATATACATGCAAACTTAATCAATGAAATGAATGACACTATTAGATTCCTTGAGATATCGACGAAGGACCATACAATATCACATGGTGTAATACCACTGGAAATTACCATTCGTGGAAGTGTATCAGCCTATTCAAACTATGATGTAGACTTGAACTCACCTATTAGATCACCAATTATTTCTGCATCGAATAGTATTAGCAATTGTAATATCAATGAACCAATGCTGTCCACACCTTCATCATCTCCTACTCATTCTTCACAGTCTTTCTCCCGCACGCGAATCCAACTCCCATTCTTCATCCCCAACTTCTACATTCTCCAAACCATTCAATCCATTTAACAATGTAAAGGAAAGACATAAAGGACCATTTTCTAGCTTTGTATCGACATCCGAAGGAATATTTGATAACAACTGGCTAGGTGAAGCTGAGCAAGATGAAATGAGCTCATTCAGACATTCTTCGATTGAATCATCTGTATGTATTATATGTTAAGAAATGAATCGACTTACAAACTAATTAACATCATGGACAGAAATATGTACTCAATGTTGTATTACCAATATTAAAGTTTGAAATCAAAAAAGATGAACTCAATCTTTTAGTTAATCTATTCCAATCGTTGATGGATTTTGTTAATACACATGAGACGAAGAAAAAGAATAACCAACAAGATCATGGTATCGAACAATTACAATTCACGGATCAACAGCAACCATTGTCAAAGTCGTTAAAGAATGTCAGCTTATTGTCGGTTCTACTCATTGTGAACAAAGGACACTGTATATTAACAGAAAATGAGTTTGGTGGATCTTCCTCTTTGGCATGCTCATCTTCATCAGTTGCAACAAGCAACAGCATTTCAAGTGGCACTTCTGGTGACTCATCAACAACTACATCTTCAAATACAATCCAAAATAGCAGCTACTTTAAATATTGGATAGATTTTGAAAGATTTGAACTGTTCAATGTTTGCCAATATTATGGACGTGATATCACCTTGTTAATTGCTCATTCTCACAGATAGAGCTGAGAGAAGCCGACCTGTCACTTACATCTGGAGCACAACCTCGATCTATCATCTCAAAGACTCTGTCCTCCTCAAACAAACTGATCCCAAGTCAATCACTAAAGTGCGGTTATTTCTATAAACAATGATGATTCCGATTTCCTCGATAGTGCAATCGATGGTAAAGTCATTTCACTCCAAATCAAAGGAGTAACAATAGAGCATAGAGTAAACAATTCATGGTATTCAAGACTACCAGAATTCTTTACATTCAAAGAAGAACCACAGCAAGTCACGACTCATCAACAAAAACCACTTCAACAACCTCTACAGAAGAATCAACCCGAAAGTCAAGCAAAGACATTCTTGAACTTTATAGACAGCTCAGTTTATTTTATTCCATCACCAAATTTGTCATCAGCCGCAATATTTTTCTTCTCTGACACCAAAATTAAACTGACTGACTCCAAGAAGATTAGTTGTAATGGTCAGAACAGTAATATATTCGTAATAGACGATGTTTTAAATCTTAGAGAATCATCCCAACTACATCTTCACATTCATCCCCGTCTATAACTATTGGAAGTATCTGGGATTCGAACCTTCTGTTTTTTTGGATTATTTTGAATTTGAAATTATAAAAGATCAACCAACCTATCCTAAATTCTCAGTATGTATCTTAAACAATTAGAAAACAACTAATAATAGACAACTAACATAATCTTTAAAAATAGTTGAAATTCAATCATAATATATACAAATTAGTGCATGCGCAGATTCATTCTTTGTTGTAAATGAGATTATCAGTAACCTACTGGTTTGGATATACCATATGCCGAGGTTGCAGATTTGATTATTACACAAGGAATTGCACCAGATTTAAAGGAGAATATCGATATTCTAATTAATGAAGATACTTTCAAGACAAACCAAGTTAATGGATTGGGTGGAATAGGCGGCTCTTATGGTAGCCTCTCTAACTTGGATACTTCATTTAATCCTGCTATCTCATCATCTCCAATAGTAGGAACTCCACAAAGTTGTTTTGAACAGTGGTGGGGCTTCTTTTTCAAATACACCTAGCCTTGACTTTGAAGACTTTGAGGACGATCCAGCAAGTTTTGCAGACATATCAGATGATGAGGGTACATTCTATGAGTACCATTCTCCACCTGCTGATGCAATATCAAACAATTTCCAACAAAATGAGCGATAGTACCACAATCACTCGAAGACCAAACAGCAGAGTTGACAAGTCTTGCAGATACATCATCACAGACATCATTAGGTGGAGGTGGTAATACTGGAAGTGGAATTGCGCCAATTTTAGGCAGTGTTATGATTGAAGACTATGATCATGAAAAATTAGAAAGCTTCCAATCAAATAATCAACATAATTTACTCAATGAATATGTTTCGATGGATGACCAACTATATTACATGGATTTAGAACAGTTCTCGGATCCTTTAGAGAATGATTCTTCAACAAAAACAAACTTTGCCAACAATAACAACAGTAATAGTAATAGACACTCCTCATCAACACGTGATTTTGCCAACTGCTCAATGGTTAGACCCAAGATATACCACAATCGATACCATTGAAAATTATATATCATCACCGGGCGAGGATCCAGAGGATTACCAATTTACCTTCCAATTATCCCAAATCACAAGAAAGATTCTTATTCAGTAAAATGAATATATCGCTCAAAAATATACAAAGGATCTGATTGGGACAAATCAAGTGGCACCATCAAATCAACGAGAGATCCTAATTCATTTGTTGATTTTATCTTCTCTGGATTCAATCTACGTATTGATAAATTCGATGAAAATGAAAAAGTTGCCCAAACTAACAACCTTCAACCTATGTGATTTTACAGTAAGTATTAAAACCAACTAGACTTTGTTAATTTTAAAAGCTAATAAATCTACTTTAGATAATTGACCATATCCCAAGTTCGTTATGGAATAAATTCCTATGTTCCGATACAAATGTAACAAGATTCCAACAATCACAATGTTTAAGATTCAATTGGAAACAGTTCGTCCAGATTTAAATAGACCATTGCTTCAGGAGAAACAAGTTGAAAGTATTGATTCTACCACTTTGCTTCCAACATTGACCAAGATACCGTTATGTTTATGATCAACTATTTCTCTTACAAGCCTGCACTCAGCAAACCAAAAGAGTCAGCAACCACAACTGACCTATCCCCAAAGAAAAAGAAGAGATCACCACATGCTGTGAGTCGTACTATTCCAGAAGACAAAGCAAAGACTACCGACAAAGAATCACAGGAAATAACATATTTCCAGAGCTGTGAGATACACCCAATCGACTGAAGGTTGACTACAAACCAAAGAAAGCTAGACTATCATAGCCTTACTAGTGGAAAACTATGCTGAGCTTTTGAATCTTTTGCCACTGGAGGGCGCAATATTTAATTTGAACCGGTTGAAACTCACAGGTGTCGGAGGATGGAGTGCCCTCTTTAATCAAATCGGAAAACAATGGGTACCACACATCATTAACACACAGCTTCTAGGTTATATTTCTGGTGTACGTGGAATCAATTCATTGGTACACGTTGGAGAGAGTTTAGCAAACTTGGTTGTACTACCCCTTGAGCAGTATAAGAAGGATGGAAAAGTATTCAAAGGACTGAAGAAAGGAACATCAACATTTGAAGAATCTGACACTGGAAACGCTTTCCGTTTGGTGCAAAAATGGCTGTTGGAACGCAAGGACTTCTCGAAACAGCGGATCATGCATTATCCACAAAATATACAACAGGCGGCAACCAGCGGAAACAATCCTCATCCTATTCTACTCAGCAGCAAAACCCATCAACATCATCGCTGCTCAATCTTCAAAGCAAATTCTCAGACCAACCCACTGATACGAAAAGAAGGTATTCAGCATGCCTATGAGTCGGTATCAAGAGAAAATAAATCTGCTGCTCACACCATCATTGCCATTCCCAATGAAAGAATATCATCAGAAAGGTACCAAAAGGCTACATGAAATCAATGGTAAAAGCGGTGCCAATCGCAATCATTCGTCCCATGATTGGATTGACAGAAAGGTGTCTCTAAAACCCTTTTGGGTGTCAGAAATCAAATTGATCCACAAAAG
The DNA here is from genome assembly GCA_003667245.1 of Heterostelium multicystogenum. Classification (NCBI taxonomy): domain Eukaryota; phylum Evosea; class Eumycetozoa; order Acytosteliales; family Acytosteliaceae; genus Heterostelium; species Heterostelium multicystogenum. Next base: position 19,523 of record RCNN01000364.1, read on the forward strand.
AAAGCCGAAATGGATAACAAATATAAAAAAGTTGTGTTCCATTAAATTCCCATCCACAAACCACTGACACAACCATTGGCTAACAGCAATCAAGAAATTGGTCATCTTAAGATTTGTTTTAGTTTTGCCAACAAAGCCCTGCCCCGATACTCTAATTAATTTATTCTTTGAGGGCATTTGCTTATTTTTTTCAAAACAAAAATAAATAAAATTGTTTTTCAAATAATCAAATTTGTAATAATGAAAATGCCCTTGATATACACATCCATGTTTTCAAAATATCTAAACATTCATGTTTTCTTAATCATAAAGGAAATTCTTAGTTATCATCTTGGCAAACTCCTTTTGTATTGATTTTTAATATCATAAGTTTGATAAAAACTTATAAAGTTAGAGTATTAATTAATTTAATTTAATCGATCTATATTCTTTGACTAATATTCCAAAAAAAGAAATGGCCAATTAGTTCATTATACAACAGTAAGTCAGCACAAATCATTTTGAGCTTCCCTTACCTCACTTTTAAAATAAAGTTGCCTCCAGGAGGTAATTTATCTGTGCAATATCTTGGTTTCTCTTCATATTCCCGATCAGTAGCAACTTAACATATCATGTTTAAGAGACATTAGATTACAAATTTCAATCAATGTTGTCTTGATGTTCAACGTTTTTGACAATCTAATCAGTTATAAGAATCATTACAAGAATCAAGAAGACTCATCAAAGTTAAAAAAATTCAGAATTTGTTACTATAGATCAAGTTCTTAATTTAATTAAAAACGTGGATATTTTACCAATAAAATATGTGAAATTAAGTCATGGTGAACTATCCATGAAAGTTAAACCAATAAATGTGTAATTTTACAAGAAATAATGGGATTGAAGTTAAGACAAATTTAATTAATAAAATTGGTAAAACAAGACATATTAGGTTTTTCAATAGGTGATCTTGGATGACATTTCCAGAGTTCCTGGATGACAGTGTTTTTTTTTCTCAAAGCACTTTCTCATTATAACACATCTATTTCTACTGCATTTTCTTTTTTTTATTTATATATTTATTTTTCTTGATATCATTAATGTTGCAAATACTAACAAATCTTTTCTTAGACCTCCATCAAGTGTTTTGTTAGGCACCTCAGAGAAAAAGACAACCACAACGACAACAAGAACAACATCAAACATCAACGCAAACTCTCTTGAAGAATAAGAAGACTCCATTTAAAGCAAGTTATAAGTTGATTTCAAAGTTGTTATGGATTAACCAACTGACCAATTTTTTCAAAAAACCGCTAGGTCCCTTACAAAACCCCAATAATAAGCCTAAAAGGGAATGGATCAAGTAAGTGAGAAAACCTATTGAATCACCCTGGTTTATACCATTCTACCAATTCAAGTGGAAGGTGGAAATTCTAAAAGCACACAATGCAACTGACATATACTATGACTATGAGTTTGCTAGTACCAGTAATCCGGTGTTTTTCCGGGCATTAACATGGGAATTAGCAAGCTCATAGTCATAGAATCTGTTAATGCAAGTGTGCTGCCAAACTCATCAAGACAATCAAGATCATCCACATAAGAGACTCTCCAATCAAAATCAAATCACATTGGTAGTGAGAGAATATTCTGAATTCTCGATTAACATACACTCGTTGATTGTTTGAAATTAATTTGGTGGATACTCATTGAAGATGTAACAGTCAGGCAAGAGATGATATTAAACAAAGTATTCATTTTAAAGGTAGATTTGTTTTTTTTTTTTTTTTTTCGATCGATCATTTTTGCTCAGATTTCACTGTATTTGGGAGTTTATTGAAACAGAATTATTAAACTATTTTAAAAAACAATAAATATCAATTTTATTTAATTTTTTTTAAATGAGATGAGTGACTGATTGATGGTACCTTTTTTGAGTATTTTAATTATTTTGTTTATTGTTTGTTTATAGTGGTTCATTATTCATTCTTCTGTGTTCTACTATCAATAATAGTATTTTACTTCTTTATAAAAGCAAGAACAAACAAGCATCGAATCAGTATCAAACATCATTAAACATTATAGATAATACCAATGACATAAAAAGGTAATTAAAATTAGTTTGAGGAGAAGCCCTACCCGGTCTCCGACCTCCTAAAAAATATATTTTTGATTTTTATGTTTAAATAGGAGATATTTCCTCCAACAATTCAATCAGGCAAAATTAGCATATTTAGTGGTATGATTGGTTATAAAGCCGTGTGGCAAAATGTATAGATTTGTTGGTGCATTTTTAAATAGAACATAAACAAGCTACATCAATAAAGGATATATACTCTATACAAGATATAAATAACCACATCATTAATAATAATAGGCAATCAAATTAAACAGAGTATACCACCTTAACTTCAGTTCACATAAGAAATCACCAATACACCATATTCATTTTGTTCATATTAATATCCACTCAAGCCACCACTGATTGGACTGATTGTCATAGTGTTATTTGGGTGTTGTGGGAACTAATTAATTCTATAAAATTTAAAAACCAAAAAACAAAATATCAAGGCTTTTGTAAAAATCAGCAAATCCAAAACAATTCCTTCCATTCCAAATCAATCATACCCCGCATCACCAACACACCTCTTTACAAAAAGTGTTGATACTCTTTTAATTCTTATCAAATAATTCCCTAAGTGGAGGCAAAGCAAAGGAAGAGGAACAACAAGAAACAGCCACAATCAACAAACAACAATTAATTAAATTGGTTACATAGACAAATATCAATTTTATATCTTGTTTTTGTATTCAAGAAGAAGATTATTATTATTTGAAAATTAAAATTGAAATTGTTCAATTTAACCAAATAACAAACTATTATATTATTAACCTAAAACAATAAAATGTCAATTAGAAGTAAACCCAAACCAGTGATGGATACAAGAGTAAGTCAATCTGAGGAAAAAGAAACACAGTAGTAGTGAAGCAAAAAAAAAAAAATGAGAGATCCAATAGATAACCAAGTTTAGCTAACATAGTGATGAAATAAATTATTGTAGGAAATAAAATGGGCAATTGAATTTGCTCAAAGAGAAAAGAAATATTACATTTCATAATTTAGAATCATGGCGTAATGGTGTGCTCCTGATTAGCACACTGGAAATCATCACCAATAAAACCATCGTCAAATACTATCCAACTCCGAAGAGTAGAATTCAGATGATTGAGAACATCAACATTGCCATGTCATTCATGGCTCAACACAATATTATAGCGAAATGTTCACCCCAAGGTAAATAGTGGACAACGACTCGCCACAGCCTACTCCATTACTAATACTATTGCCATTGGAAAAAATTAGATTTCGTTGATGGAAATGATAAGGTTATTCAAAGTACTATATATAGGTTGTATTTGGTTTCCAATGGAAAGAGTGTACATGCATCAACGCATTCATATTATAATAGTTCGGGCAGCAGTGGAAATCCTTTCAACGCCTACTTCTCCTTCCTCCCAGCCAGTACCCTACTCTCCCTCTCCACAGCCTATTCACCAATCAAATTCTTTCAACTCATCAAGTTCTTCCTCTTCACTATCATTCAACCAATCACTTTCTTCTACTACAGTTTCACAACCCGAGGAGCAACCAGCAGCTTCCCCAATTCAACCAGATCAACAACCAACACACAACCCGCTCAACCACAACATCCACCTACACCACCAAGACCCACAACTGCGCCACCAAGTATAAAAAAGTATTGATGGAGTCACTTTCAAACAATTCTTCAACCAACAATCTTTTTACATCAAGTTCTAAATCTACGATGGAAGTATCTCAGACAGCCCAACAAAACAACATTGCTTTTTATCGAAGCTACTCAACAGGCGTTGGAGTCATTGGAGTCACTTATACTCCAATCAAAGCAACAAAAAGAATTTGAAGAACAAGCTGCTCAACAAGTAGTATACGAATATCAAAATGAAGAACAGGTCGAACAGGTTGAACAAACAGATTATGTAAATGTAGAACAAAATCAAATACAATATCAACAACAGCAACAACAGCATACTGAGCATTATGCAATTGAAGAAGAAGTACAGGAATATATACAGGAGCATGCTGAGGAATATATAGAGGAGCAACAGCCATCGGAGGAAAATACTTTGGATAGTTCGATTGATGAAGAAAAGACAGATGAAGAAATAGTAAAAATCACTGGAACCGGCGATGAGAGCAATGTAAATATTAGTAGCAGCAACGAATCGTCATCATTCAAGCCAATGTTGCCGGACAAGTCCTCTGAACTATCAAAGTCGAATGGAGAGTTGCCAATCGATCCTGAGGCACGCTGGAAAAGACGTCTACTGAACGGACGTCCAACCTCTGGAAGTGGATTCAATATTGGTCGTGCAAGAAATAGTTTTATCGACCAAACTACAACTACCTCATCACTCCAGTTACAACTCAATGCCAGTGATGGTAATGGTGCAAGTTCAGCTCCAACCACCCCATCCAAGACCATTTCAAGACAAGATTCAAACTCTAGTGTAGAACCACAGGCTTTGCTGTCGAGCTCACCTATCAATGCCTCATGGTCGATGGCCAAGATTGAGGTTTCAGAATCAGAGAAGCCCAAGAGAAAGAAACCACTGCTCAACAACAAGGTTAACCCTGCCGACTTGGAGCGATACCTCAATCCCGAGGTATTGCCAACCATCATCAAGTGTCAATCCTTTATTAGAAGATATCAATGCATCAAAATACTAAAGAAAAGAAGTAAGTCAATTGAACTTGTTGTCTCTGGATGAATACTAACACGTAGTCCATCCGCAGTTAAGGATAATATACATAGAAACAGATGCTTTAAAGAGATTCTCTCGTCAGAGGAGAACTATGTCAGTGCGATCGAGATGATTGTAAAGGTATTCTATCAACAGATTGTATTCAACACCAAGGTATCTCCTACTCCATATTTGACACAGGATCAAATCAATACGATATTCTCGACTGTCAATGAGATCTACTCGTTCAACACAGAGCTCCTGGCGAGACTTAGAGAGCGTGCCAAAGACTGGTCGTCTCACCAGAAGATTGGAGATATCTTTGTAGTGATGGCACCCTACTTGAAGCTCTACAAAACCTACTGTCTCAACTACGATAACGCCATTGAATGTCTGCAGAAGGCAAAGAAAAATGAGAAGTTCCATTTGTTTATTAAGGCTTGTCTCGACCATCCCGAGAACCCAATGAAGCAGAGTCTAGAGAGTCTGCTGATCACCGTTGTACAAAGAATACCTCGTTACATCTTGTTGATCCAAGATTTGTCGAATCACACCTGGAAGGACCACGTCGACTATGAGTCGTTGGGATCGGCACTCAAGCACATTCAAGCGGTAGCCAACGAAGTGAACGTGTCGATCAAGATGGCAGAGTCACAGTCCAAGGTGCTTGCTATTCAGCGATCACTGATAGGATGGGACGAAGTCTACGATCTAGTGAACCCATCACGTCATTTCATCAAGCAAGGTATCATCTACCAGTGCCATCTCGACATTAGATTCGCAAAGAACCTCGTCGAAATGATCTACTTTGCTTTTAACGATTCCCTTTTAATAGTAGAGAAGCGAGATTCTACAAAGTATCAATTCAAATACTTCTTTGAGCTCTCAAAGACCAGAGTTAAAGATGTAGATGATAGTCAAGGTAAGTAAATACAACTTCATGAATCACAAAATACAAAGGAAGGATGTCAACATTAGATATCCATTACTAATACCCTATATAGTTTTACAGAATGCAATTCATTTGATGTCTGGTGAGACAACAGCAATGGTATCATTCCATACACCTCAACTCAAGAAGAATATGATAGAGTTTATCGAGAAAGGAAAATCAACTCATAACAATAATAAGGAAAATAGATATACAATTCAATCACAACTATCAATGTCCTCTATAGATTCATCATCCTCATCGTCTTTCACATCTTTCACTGTATGTATAATTGAGCCTAAATACTAGCTGCTATTTCGTTCAAATGAACTATAGAACAGTGGCCAGACCAGTATTCTAACAATAATACGATTGATTGTGTATCCTATAGGATCTAAAACAACTGAGTGGACCATTTAATGTTCAGATTAAAAAGACAGAGAGTAAAAAGCTACCAGGAAAGAAACCATTCACTGTATATATTATCGACATTGTCAACGAGTCGACGGGCGATGTATTCTCAATCTCAAAGAGATACAGCGATTTCGATACTCTCCACAAGAAGCTGAAGCGAAAGTTCCCTGATGCCGACATTAGAGACTTGCCAAAGAAGCACTTGATCAATTCACTCGGAACCAACACAGTCGAGTCAAGAAGAGTCATGTTGGAAGTGTTCCTACAAGATCTTTTCCAGAAAGAAACCATCAAGAACAGCAGCTACCTACTGAACTTCATCAGCAAAGAGACCGGCAATGGAAAAGAACAGAAAAAGAACGCATCGGAGGGACAGTTGGACGGTGCCGACACCGTTACAAGACAAAAGAGCAAAGAAGACATTCAAATACCAAAGAGCAACTCAAATTCTAAATTCAACGACTTTATCGACTATGAGAGCGCAGACGAAGTTGAAGAGACCAACCAACCATCGAGCAGCTAAACAATCCCAATTCCACAAAATAACACATAAGCAACACATACAATATCACATTAAAATAAATAATTTTTAAATTAACGCAATCTTGTTTGTTTAAACAAAACAACTGAAACTAACAAAGATGTCAAAGGTCAACAGTTGTTGTTGTTGGGACGTGATCAATGCGCACTATCAACATTGATGGTTACTCTCTGATGTTCATTTATTCAATAAGCAAAAATCCCAGATATTTTACTTTCTAAATCATGATCTTAGTTTTAGATATTTTCAATAAAATTTTAAAATTTTAAAGTTTATAAACTTATTTTTTATTCTATTTGCACATTCTCAACTGGTCATTAAAATCTTTGCTCTACTCTCGGTTTTTTTTAAGTTTATTATTTTTTTTTTTTGTTCCAAAAAAGTAGTTGTTGGGTGGTGAATCATTAACATCAGTAGGGGGTCGAGTCAAAAGGTTACTTAAAAGTGAAATTGCCAAGATAAAAGATAAAAGTATTTTGTTAATAATTTGTTGTTGTTTGATGATGTTGTTGTTGTAGAAAAGAACCTAATGAGTATAGGGGAGCCCATCCAATTTTTAATTGTATTTTTAAAATAAAAAAATATTATTATTAATTGTAAAGAATCTGATTGCGTAGCATTAGTTAGATTCCTACTGTAGTGGAACAAGGATTCAATTGTGGTCTCTTTCTCAATTTCTAAATTGAACATATATATTCATTTTACATTTTAAATTTCATCACAAATAACAATAGAATAAATTTAGTATCAGTTTTTTATTATTAGTATAAGTGTTTATTATCTCCTTAAATCTTAAAAACAAATATTTTTAGTTTACTAATAGTTAGATAATTAGATAGGTGTTGTTGTGCTTCCATTTTTATATACAAAAAGGATTGAAACCTTTGCAATATTAGAATAGCATCAATATCCATTTAATATATATCAGTATTATTATTACTATTTAATTTAGTTAATTAATATATGTTAATTATTTAAAGTATTTCATGAATATATATTTTATACACTACAAAGTAAATTAATTTATAATAGGAATAATAAATAAAAGAATAGAATAGTCAAATATATATATACATTTAATATTCATAGATTAATCAAATAGTTATAGTACAAAAGATGGAAGAAATACCAAATTTTTATTCAAACCTTTAGTATTGAGATTTTAACATCATTATTATTTACCTTAACTTTATTTATTTCCAATATCCTTACACCACTATTAATCTACAAAGATTTCAATAAACTCCCTAAAAAAGATAAGATAGAATGGAACTCAAGGTAATATCATTTATTATAATGTTATTTGAATCATTTATACTAATATTTATTATTATTTTAGAATTGGATCAAATATTAATGCTATAGTTTGTACTTTTGGTGCAATTAAATGTTTATTTTTCGAGAAATTGGCATGGACCGAGAATCCATACTACGATATTTCACCATCAAGTACATTCTATATGAGATTCATACTTGGTTATTTCATTTACGATACAATCATTCTTTTCATCAATCACAGTCAAATTGACAGCGCAACTTTAATCCATCATTTAATGGGAATACTATTATATTATTTAGGTGTTGTAAGTTGTAAAGACATCTATATTAAGTATATAATTACAGTTTTATTAAAATTATCGAAATAATTCTACTTCCATTATTTTTTCAAACTATAGTCAAGGAAATATTGTCATTTCGTATTGGTATCTTATTTATTGACTGAAATTTCAACACCATTTGTCAATTTCAGATGGTTCCTCTACAGGGTCAACAAAAGTAAGGATTTTCATATACATTATTAATGGTTTGCTGATGGCTCTAGGCTTCCTTTTGGCAAGAGTATTGTATGCTCCAACTACCATGTTATGTTCTGGTCGCCAAATATTCATTGTCACTGAACCTTCCAGGATATATTTGGTGGGGCACATATCTAGGATATATTACTATCAATTCCCTTAATATGTACTGGGCATTCTTAATATTTAGAGGATTATACCGAGCAATTAAGAAACCAGACATACCCGCCCAAGAATCAGATACCCTTCCATCATCCCACATCACTCACACCACCCTTATCCTCGACAGCAAACCCAAGCCAACGTAGCAACAGAATCCACAACAACAACAACAACATTGAGAACAACAACTACTACACAAAACAAAAAACAATACTCAACAACAACAACATCTATCACATATCGAATACACCCAACTACAAAAACAACAACAACTACAACAAAAACAAAAAACAACTTGAATTTGAACAGTTTGATTCAGATAATTATCAGCTACATCTTAAAAATGTCGATTTGAATAGCAGCAGTAATAAGATTAAAGTGCATTGATAACAATAAATTTAAAATTAATTACAAAGTGTTTTTTAAATTTAAAAGAAAATAAAAAGCTGCAAATGGGTTGGAAAAAATTAATCTAGATTAAATGTTGACCAATTTTCAAATAAATGAACTTATTATTATCGCAATTCATTTAAATTAAGGTTTTAGTTTTTTTTTCTACTTAGTTTTGGTTTAGGTCTTTTTATTTTAAAACTAAACTAATAATTGCAATCAAATCAAAGTTTAAGACACTCATTTCTTCATTTATTCATTCCATTCATCATTTATTTTACAAATAATATTAGAGCAATAGAGCCATACCACACTAGTAGTAATATTAAACTACAACTATTGTTATTTTGCAAAAAAAAAACAACCAACCTACTAAAACTTGACACCCACTACAGTTAAGATATCTGTAAAGTTTTATTTTACTTTTATCGGATAGATTGGGTTATTGTTATTGTCGTTAACGTTACAACTATTTAGCAAGTGACACCGTCAACAAACAAATAAACTGTTTGAATAATTATTAAATTTATCATAGTATTTCTAATCTTAATTTATAGATTTAATAATAGTAATTCAAATAATAAACATATAATTAAATAATAATATATAATGTTTGCATATTTAATAAATTATTTATCCAATTCTTCTTTGGAGTGGTACTGAAGCTGCCACTGCCAAGGAAAAAAGGCAAATAATAATAATAATAATGGAAGAGAGAGAAGATGACAGTGTCTCAGCAAGAGAACAGAAAGAATTTATTATTTCATTGAGAATGTTGTAGTAGGCGATGAAACTGCCATTGAATTTAGAAATGTCATTGCTAGAAAACCAGATGAATTGATGGAAAAATCTTTCCTATTGAATTATACTTCCGAGGACAATGGTAGTACATCTGCTGAGCAAGAGCCAAAGATGACAGGAATGGTTGTATATTCCTTGGATGACCTTCCCATTGGCAAAACTGTTCATTTCTCCAGCTGGTGAGCCCATTTGTCAGAGTAGACCCAAAAACACCGTCAAATATTCCAAAGGGTAAGTTGAGTGCACTTTGGATTTTTTAATTATTTGAAACCCAATAATTATTATAATACCCATTTTGATTTCTAATTTTCTAATCAATGCCTTTAATTTCCATGGTTTTAATTTAACTACAGATAAAATGTTTCAATGTTCAACCAAAGAAATCTGTAGCAGCTCCATCCTCTAGTGATAATGTAAATATTCAAAAGAACAACAACATCCACAGTGAAGCCAAGAAATGGATCAAGAAGCTGAAAAATAATCGTTAAAGCTGAGGAGATACAAAAGAAGAGATTGGAAGGAGGCCAAAAGAAAAAAGTTAGCTGAAGAAGCAGAGCAGAAGAGAGTTGCCGCTGAAGAAGAGTCCAAGAAGAAAAAAGCTAGCTGAAGAAGAAGCCAAGAAAAACCAGATTGGCCGAGGAAGCCAAGAAGAAGAAACTCGCTGAAGAGGAGGCCGAAAAGAAGAGATTAGCTGAGGAGGCCGAAAAGAAAAAACTTGCTGCTGAGGAGGAAGCCAGAAAAGAAGAAACTTGCTGAAGAGGAGGCAGAGAAAAGAAGAGATTAGCTGAGGAGGCCGAAAAGAGAAGAGAAAGTGGCTGAAGCAGAAGAGAAAAAGAGAATTGCTGAGGAAGAAGCTAGAAAAAAAAGACTTGCCGAAGAGGAGCCGAAAAGAAGAGATTAGCAGAGGACGCAGAAAGAAAGAGACTTGCCGAAGAGGAAGCCAAGAAGAAGAGATTAGCTGAAGAAGCCGAGCAAAAGAGATGGCTGAAGAGGCAGAGAAAGAAAAGAATGGCAGAAATAGAGGAAAAGAAACGTCTTGCTGAAGAAGCAGAGAAAAAGAGATTAGCTGAAGAGGCAGAAAAGAAGAGATTAGCCAGAGGAAGCAGAAAGAAAGAGACTTGCCCGAAGAAGCAGAGAAAAAAGAGATTAGCTGAAGAGGCAGAAAAGAAACGTCTTGCTGAAGAAGCAGAGAAGAAGAGATTGGCCGAGGATGAAGAAAAGAAAAAGCAATCCGAAAAAAGAGTTAGAGAGGAGGGAAGGTCAAAGCTATGAAAGACAATCACCAGATACAAAGAAATTAGTTCACGTAAGTTAAGATAATTTAACAGTTAATGAATCTATTATTTATTCAATAATTTTATAATAGTTAACTCTTGAAAGACCAACAAAGAAAGGTAGAAAGAAGCCAGTAAAGAGAGTCTCACAACATCATGCTATCAAGGAAGTTCATTCATATTCACAAGCAGATGACCAACCAGCAACCAATGATAACAATGAACAAAAAGAAACCACCTCACCACTCAGAGCCAATCCAGCTGGTGGTAATGTAAATAAGTATGGTGGAATTGCAATGATGCCTGCAGGATTTGATTTAGGTGCCGTAAAGCTAAAGAAGTCTGCTTCATCACCCGCCAAAGACAACAACAAAGAGCCACAAGAGAAGGAAACACAACAAGTAGATTTCCGTTCATTATTGAAAAAGAAACCTGCTCCTCAATAGTACATACAATAATATCACACTATATATCAATTGTTAATATCCATCCATAAATGTATAAGTCAACTGTAAATTCTAAAATCCCAATAAACTTTTATAGTATAATAATGCATCATCGTCTATTACTTTCATTTGCTTCCCATATCTTTATTCATTTAAATATGGATGATTAGTTGATTATACATCATTGTTTTGTTTGATCAGTCGATTCCTTATTGGATTGGTTTAATCTAAAATAACAGGTAATGATCGTTAGTATGAAGAATGATAAATATCATGAGCAAATGAAATGATGGTGGTTGATATCAAACCTTTAAAGTGAAGACCAATCAATGGAAAATACAAGACATTTCAGATCTTGAACTAAATAAAAAAATACTTTTAATCCTTCGGGATCTTGACTCTTCTCTACCTCTAGCAATGATCCTATTTTAGTTGTCTATAATAGTTGTTGTTAATAATAGAGCCATGATTTCATGGTTAAAAAGATATTAGGTCAAAGATAGTTACTGTGAAAGAGATATGCTCATTGTTGTATACGATTTCTAATTCCTGTTTTCCTACAATATTTGGTTCAGGCCAATCTTTGTCGTCTTCCCTAAAATGATTCAAATAAATTGTTGTAATACTCTGTGAAACAAATTGTAGCTCCATTAAAACAAAACATACATCATTACACCTGAATCTGTAATCATTTTCTTTAAAAACACTGATAACAGTATCACTGATACTAACTATAACAATAGAGATCACAATAAGTTAGTATTGTATGAATAATTGACGTAATTACCGTCATCTGCAAATCGTCAATCTATGATCGTACCTTCTTTTCTGATGATTGTTTCACTCTTGTATTTGGAGTTGTTTGCATATCTTAATTTGTTACCTCCTCTAAATTCAAACTCTATAAACTCATGACCAAACTTTCCTTTGTGTCCAATGCTATTATTTGGTTGGTAGGTAGGTAGGTAGGTTTGTTAGGTTTGGTGATAGAAATGTCAGATTTGATAGTTAGTTTATTTTGTAACAAAAGCAGATGATATGCTAACCTACTAGTATCTCAAGTAGAAATCATTTTTCTTCTTGGTTGATTCAGCTTCCATCGCATTTGTACTCGAAGTGACAGAAGTAGTTGTATCTGTATCTATATTTCATTGTTGTAGAATTTCAATGAAAAATGAAGATTTGTTTCTTCACTTTAAAGAGATAAAACTTTAAAATAAATATTATTCTTAATTTTCCATTTATTTAGATATATTATATATATAGTTTTTTAAAAACTATATATATGACTTATTTTAGTGATAATAATCAAAAAAAAACATATTTCTAAGTTAGAATTTTTAAATTTAGCCAAAATTTTTTAAAATCCCAAAAAGGCTCCATAGTTGAATGGTACAATACTACCTTTGGGTGGTAGTGGTCTGGGTTCGATTCCCGGTGGAGCCCTAAAAATGGATATTAAAAATTCCCCGTATGCGGATAAACATAGTTTTTATTCTTGGAATTTTAATGTGACTGTAAAAACACGAAGTTCAAAAATCATAAAAATAAGAAATTTATAGTATAAAAACCGAAAATAATCAAATAAACAAATCATTCCAATTAATAACCCTAATTCCTCTATAGTTATAATTAATTATTGTTAATAGATACTATATATATACGTTTATGTGTTACTCTTTTAAAGTGACACCTTGGGAAGTGGGTTCGAATCCCGGGTTTTCCAAGTTTTTTCCCCAAACACTTCCAGTGAACCCATGTACTTTCAAGTCTGTATGATATCATCCCGCCATGAAGAATATGTAAATTGACAAGTATGTAAAACCATTGGTGTACTCTTGAAAAATCTTCTGTCGCTTCGAAATACTTAACAGTCCACTGTTGAAACACCTTGCTCCAAATAATAATAGGCAGTTCATGCCTCTATAAAATGGTGGTCATCACAACCGGCCTGTGGTTGTAAAAAAAAGAAATCTGTAGGCTTCTAAACCCCTACCTTAAATAAACAAACTGAATGGTTATAACAACAAAAAAAAAAAAAACCCACGTTTTCCTACAATTATAAATACCATATATTCGAATGTGTGGTTTAGAGTATGTGAAATAATCATATTTCACAAGTTGTTGTGATTTGAAGCCAAGAATTGAAAAAATTCCAAATACTAGAGTGAAAATGATGGCAGCCCTAATTTTTGGTAAAGCTATAATGACTCGATTACCAAATTGTTCACATAAATCGGAAGAGGGTCTCCGGATTTAAATGTGTTTTTCGCTTTTAATTGCTTTGCATCTCCTCTATTAAGTAGTATTAACATACTAGAACAATGTTTTTAAAACTAAAATTTTAGTTTCACTGTTTTTATAGTTAGGGACAGTGGACCCACTCCATTCATGTCCGCTTCACTAATTATTTAAATGACGAGGCATTTTTTTACTAATTTTTTCTTCATCCTCAAGTGATTTATCAAACGTAAGTAATAAAATAAACTAGTTTTAATAAGATTTCAATACATTAGATAATTTACTTTTGATAAATAGATATATGTATATTACTATGATTTTTAATTATTATTCTCTACAAGGTTTGCGTAATATTTGATTTCTTTTTAAATCCAATTCTTCGTAGCTGCTTATTCTTATACTATTCTAATGCTTTACAAATTCAATCGTTGCTATTAACAGTTTGTCTAAATATAGATTTGGATATTGTTATTGTTACTCATATGTTGATGTTGATTGTGATAAATAAAGATAAAAGGTGTTTTAGGTGTTGATTAAATATGCATGGGATGGTGGAATAACAATTTTCTTTTTGGTTGATGCAGATTCATGTGGTTTTCCTTGGAACATTAATTGATAGACTGGATGTGGGTTACCGCCATAGGTTGGAACGGCCTTGGCCTTGTTATCCAACTCATTGGGTGGTGGTTTGTTGAGAGCAGATTTATTGAACTGCACCTGGCATTCCACCACGTGGCAATACCTCTGTCTTTAAAAAAGTTATCAAGTTTAGCGCTGTTTCTGTCTCTTGGGATGGATCTGTGTCAACCGATTCCTTCACCTCCACCAACCTTTGTATGAGAGAATCCCAATGAGCTGTGTGAATTTCTTGTTAACGGCTGTTGGTGATTCAGCTGTTTCAAATGTTTCTGTTAATGACTACACAATTATTTATTTTAATTGCCAAATGAAATGAAAGGAAATGCAAGAGGTTAGTTAGTACTTATTACAAACTATAATATAATATCTAGAT
>RCNN01000365.1:0-21724 GCA_003667245.1 Heterostelium multicystogenum
TGTATTAATTGGATAAAACCAATATTTATTACAACTACGACCAAATTTTTTTTTTAATGATAAGATTGAATTTGGAGAATTCCTAGATGAAACTAAACTTTCATAGCCACTTGGTAGAGTCCACTTGGTTGTTGTATTATTTAATAATAATATCACAAGTAAAAAGTATCCCAAGTTATTAGTTACAATACTTTTTATAGTGTCACACAGTTTATTCCTGAGACTCTGAGGTCATCACACCAACAATCTTTTTTTAATTTTTTGATTTTTTCAGTTTTGAGAGAGAATTTGAATTGTTGTTGCAAGCTGAGCTACATTAATGTAGGACCATTCCTTTACTTTATTACTGTCACTTACTTATTATTGTTGTGTTTGATTAGATTAAATACATACAACCTATTATTATTATATTGCGACTGTTATTATATTATTATAGTTTTGTTATTCCTACGCAAGCACTGTATAGGTTAGAGTTAGATTGTTGTATATTAAAGGTTTATTTGTTATTATTATTATTAATATAGCTAGATAGGTTTACAATAGAATGTCAAACTTGTTATCTCTGTAAGTCTTATTTTTAATCAGCTATAGCTATATTATATTATTATATATGTTCATCTTAGTCTAACTAAAGCTATTTTATTACATAACATTGTTTAGAAAACTAAAGCAAATTGAAGTATTAAAAAGTAGATATCCAACTATCAAAGAGTTATCAAAAGATTCCACTTTTAAAATACCATTGTTAGGTGGTGTTTCTATTGTCATGTATGTTTAGCTTGTATACAGTTCTATTAGGTGCAGAAGACTGGACTCACGACTAACACTCATACAGATCACTACCATTAACTTCCCAAATATACCAACCTGTATACTTCTTGGAATCAACAAGATGGTCAAAACAATTTCGGTGAAACCACCAGCAGAATGGACTCCAATGACATCATTGGCAAAGGTTACAATGGAATATATTGAGTACTACAGCAAGAATCCACCACAATTCCAACATTACTCGCCACCTCCATCTTATTTTAACAATAGCAACACTGGTAGCTCTCCAAATAACACTAATATACAGCAGTCTCCACAAGGACAGCCACCTCCCCCATACACTGCCAAACAACCAGACAAACAAAACAGGGATCGAACAACAGCAACAGCAGCAATATACAAAAACCAAGTATACCATCGATCCCACATAAATTCCCAGAGTGGAGTCAAAATCAAAAGAAGAGCTTGAAGCATTATTAGAGTCTGGCGAGATTGAAATTTTGATGTTCTCACTTGATGAGGTTACAGCAATGAGCGACCAGAGAGACAAATTTAAAACAGCCAACGAACAACTGTTGGCATCGATCAATCCCAAAAAAGAGAGCATTGCTCAACTCAAAAGCACACCTCGAAGAACAGACTCAACTCTACAACCAACTCAAAAAAAGAGCTAGATAGCAAACAAAAGCGAAAGAATGAAATTCAAAAGGCACTTTCTACCGCGTACTTATCGATAAGCTAACAGAGCTCGCATCGAGTGCTGAAACAGAATCGGATGAAAATTGCCAAACGACTTTTTTAGAGGGAACGATCGATCTCAAGGAATTTAAAAAACAATTTAAGGAGAAAAGAAATATTTATTCATTCAAGGCTAGCGAAAAGGATGGTCTTATAGGTTCTCTAAAAGATAAATAAACTTATTATTATTATTTATATCATCCAAACTATTAATATATCATTAGTAATACCAATAATAATTACACCATAAAAGAATGTTAATAGAATGGAAATAACCAATTTTATTCTATTCTATCCATTTAATTTCCACCATACTTTTCAATTCAGCCATATAAAAACTTCCTCCCTCCCATCCCAATTTAATTTCCATTGTAAAATAACAATAATAAAACTATATATTTTTCCCAACCAATCTGTTCCTTTTTGTAGTTTGTTGTTTTTTTGACAAATTATACAAAAATAGAAAAAAAAATAGAATCTTGTGTTACAAAACAACAAAACTAAAGACATATATTGAAACCTGGTGCTGTTTTGGTGTATCATCTATTAAAACAGTAATTAATTTACATACAAAAAGTACTAACTAATTAAAGTGTAAAAAAACATTTAAGAAAGTAATAAGTAGAATTTAAAAACAATAATAATAACAATAATAATAATAGAAATACGAATATTCACTCTATAGAATACCAAATCAATTTTTATTAATTAATTAATAATTATACATTTTCCACTGATCTTTTATATTCGCCAATAATAATAATAAAAAACAATTATATAATAATAATAATAAATTAAGTTATAAAATAGTATTAAAATGGTCAGTTGCTGTTATTTCAGTATTGCAGCATCAACCAAAATAAAAACAACCAATCAAAAATTTCCGAATTTTGGCAAAAATACCAATTCACTCTTATAGCAGTAAATTGCAAATTTTGGACACTACCTTAGTTTTAAATAGGACATCTTATCGTTCTCCATTTCAAAAACTTAAAATTAATTAGATATTCAATAATCTAACAATTTAGTTTTAATTTATAATTTCGAATAAAATAGTTATAATATTTGATCAAATAGTGAAATGATTATACTGCAACTTGATAATACAGGTAGAACAACCATTTAGCATTCAAAATATAATCATTCAATAAAAAAAAAATAACAGTTATAACTAACTAAAAAATCCGATTAGTTTTGGTGAATTTAACTAATTAACTACCTCCTTTTCTGGAGAGGTCTATATAGATAGAAGTAAGTATACCGACCTATTGATATGTTCATACCTTCATCCTTATATGTCATATGTACCACTTAAAAAATATCTACGGACTTTTGTTTATCTCTAGAAAATGTTTCGACAGAAATTTCCCAACTATGTGTTTCTGTGATATTTGTTAAATGGTTTTGTTTGCTATGGAAGCGGCCAAGCACACATATCTTTCCATTCGATTTTTAAAACATATTCTCTAAATGTTAGATCATTAATATTCAGATTGAGTCATCATTTCATGAGAATAATAAGAAAATAACGCTAAAAAATCTCAAAGCTCTCACTTAACTGTGGATATTAAAAAATCAATATCTATAATACCTCAAAACACACACACAATTCACCACCAACACACACTAACTCACTCATATCCAAACTACAAAATGATATTAAATCGTTGAGGTTGGAGCTGGAAAGTTTATTTTTCCTTATTTTGATCAATTCACTTGGACTTGTCAATTTATGGTGTTGTGCTATGGGTAACACCAACAGCTAAATTAATTCTCTTCATTTCAATTGGTACCAACAACAAAACAACAACAACAACAGGCAATAAGAAATTGAAAAGTGGATATTTTTGATTGCTTGAAAAACAAATTGCTTTTAAATTTAAAAAATTAAAAAAAATCAAATTCTATTTTTTCGTAAGATAGTTACTTCCTCCATCCACAACAATCCATCATTCCTATCTTTCTGTCTATATTTCAATCTCACCTGTTGTGTGTCTTCTATTAATTACTAAATTAATTAACAACATTATAAAAAAATATTATTAATATTAAACTTAATATTATAATTTCATTCATTTCTTTCCATTCCACTCCACTCCACCTGTTTTCGAATTCTTTCATTTCATTTTCAGCTCAGTTCAGCTCCATCTCATCCAACTCAACCAACCCCACACTCCAATAATAACAATACAAACTACGACATCAAACAACTAAAACTTAAATAAACAATTTCAATTCAACATTGCTTTATCATAGTCTTTACCAGTTAGTCAGTTCACCATCTCCATTACACAGCCAGCAAAAATAATAGTGATAATAAACATTAATATAATTACTTTATAAATACTATTAGTATTATTATTATTGTTGTTGTTGTCAATCTAAACTTACATTAACTATTATCTTTGCTGTTGCTATTATCATTATTGTAAATTATAAAATTTATTGTATTTTCTTTTAATAGACATTTTAATAATAACAAAATATTAATTTATTTTATTTTATTGTTAATATTATAAAAATTTGGTTGTTTGCTTTGGTGCAGTATATGCAACCCAAAGTAACATACAAGTCGTTGTCTAAACCTAGTTCAACTACTTCTAGTCCAATAAATACCAACAGCGATACAATATCTCAGAGTATACAATCTTCATCTCTTGTATTAGACACAACCATTCAAAGTCACAGTAATACCCCCACTAGTAATAGTAGTAGTAATAATAAAAGTAAAAAAAGATTACAATCGGATTATTTAAATTATAGCAATCAAAACAAAGACCAGCAACAACAACTCGAAGCTGCTCAAGGAGAAGAGGAAATAGAAGTATTTCAAAATTATCGTTCGCAACCACACAACCAACAGCCCACTACAACAAAATATCATCACCAGCACCATCAACAAAAAAATAAATTTATAAGTTCGGCAGTAGTGGGATCAAACGCACCTATTCCAACACTTGAGCACCGCCACTGTCTCCCGACTGTAGCAAGTAAAGCACCTCGACCATCCTACCAAATAAACTCACCAAAAATCACACAAGTTGGCACCTACTACCTTCATCCCAATCTCACCAAACAGTGGGAAGCAATTGCATGATCATGCATCTTCTGCCATCCACAAATCGATCACTTCCGATTCATC
Source organism: Heterostelium multicystogenum (assembly GCA_003667245.1). Lineage (NCBI taxonomy): Eukaryota > Evosea > Eumycetozoa > Acytosteliales > Acytosteliaceae > Heterostelium > Heterostelium multicystogenum. Next base: position 4,652 of record RCNN01000365.1, read on the forward strand.
ATCATCATTCATCGGACGAATTCTATGGCTTCACCAATGATCCAAATAGAGAAGAAAGTATGTACCAATTGATAATACATCAAGACTTTTTCTGTCTTCCAAGCATTTCCACTAACTTCTCATGTCTACTCAATTATTATTAGTTTTTTACCTATAGATGTTTTAGATTTAATATTTTCACAACTATCTTATTACTGATAGGGTTACTTGTGCTTGGGTCTGTACGACTTGGAGATGCACTTTGATGATGACTCCAAACCCATTGTTGGAGAACTGTATGATCTCGCTCCATCAGCCACCACCCGAACGCAAACTACTTCCGATTCGACACATTATTAATTCTCTCAACATCACTCTTTCACCATGCTCTTGCAACTCTTGCTACTTCCACAACAATCCATACCAGTTCCTCAAAGAATGGATTGACTATCTGGAACCGGCATGTTTCTCTAGTGATCTTTCGAAGGTGACACTTCGCGTCCACCACAACTCGACTCCAGATCTTCCACCTCCAGCCAACTACAACATCAGCTCACCAATCTCAGGCCAAGCAGCCTGCACCTCGACTGATTATATCATATGCAAACCTACACCACAGCTTCAACACGAATGTACTGTCAATCATGGTTTCTCTCGTGACTATCAACAACAACGAAGCCATTTCTTTGATCTTGAGAAGCCACTAGCGCTTCCATTCCACGATATTGGAGCAGTGATCCCATTGTCCATCCTCTCCTCACTTCTCAACAGCAAGATCAAGGAGCTCAAAATACGTGTTTGCATTGACCTTCCTTACTCCAAGAGAAAGGAAGACGATTATTTCAAAAAAATTGTAAAAGTAGAAAATCTCTCTGAAATTGGACTTTTGACTCACGATCCCCAAGATCCAAGGTAAATAATTAACTATATCGCATCTCCAATACCTTAACCCCAAAGCTGACTGACATTATTTGTTATTATTATTCAACAGCTTCAGTGCAGCCTGTAAAAACTAGTCAAACTATTTTAGATAAAGTGTTTTCCACTTTATTCGCTTCTCCTCTCACATTTATCAATCTAAGAAGATTGTATCTTGTGACCACTACCATAGACAAGAATGTATTTAATAATTTTAATAGTCACCTACCTAGTCTCGAAGGTCTGCATCTCTCTGTTTGGAATACAGATATGTTAAAGCTCTTTGAGGATATCACAAGCATTTTTGGAACAAAACTCAAAGAACTTGGTATTCGATTCACAACTTGTCACGGTATAAAATATGCAACTTCATTTTCACACAGGGACAGAAAGCTGGATGATTCAATGGTTGAAATGCTCACTACAAAGTGTCCTAATCTAACCTACTTTTCCTTTGAAGGTTGGCTTTCCAATCTATCTGATAATTCACTTAAAAACTTTGGAAAGGTATCTTGATACTAAATTTACAAATCATCTGTTATTCTTAACTAATCTGATTGATATTTTATTATAGCTCAATTTCAAACATTTTGTCTTAAAGAATGGTTTAGACTCGAGAATTTGTAGACCAATTTGGGCAAGATTGAAGTTGGATCTCGACAATAATGGATACGATTTGATTACAGAGAAAGAACTTAAAAAGTTTATCCTATCTCAAAACCAACCTAAAGGTATTCGAGATATCTGCTTCTGAGATTGACAAGTTCATCTCGGTCACACCCATCACCATCGAACCACATTCACCATCGACAAACACAGCTTCCCTAATGTACAGAAACATGATTTCAGATGACTTTATCAACAACATCCTGGACAAAAGCTCAAAGATTCAGTACATCAAGATTGTTGACAACACCAACTATCGCACTTATCTTTCGTGGCAATCGCTCCAAGGTATCATCTCAACAACACCAACCAAACCATTTCCAATACAACAACAATAACAATTTATTTAATGAAAATAACAATAACTATCATCATCACCATAGTGATCATCAATCATCAATGTCTCATTTCCATTTTCACCCAAACCAAACTGTCGATAAGCGAGAACTTTTAAATTTATTCCAAATAAAATTAATTAAAATTTTATATGTATAGTTGTAAATTTACAAATAAATAAGGTTTTTATATTATAGTATATATATTTTCTTTTATATATGTACAGCTTTTAAGAACCAATTATATTCTATGCTTAAATAAATTGGCATTATAGTTTTTCTTACTAGTATTGGTACTTCTTTTTGGAATGATTCATTTCGGCATTGTGTAAAGATGTATCGTACATGGCACAGAGTCCAAAACCTATAACTTGAATCATTCTTTGCCATATTCTAAAGATTAAGTTAATAAATCTTTTCATTTGAATAAATCGATCTTCTTCATCTAATTCTCCAACTTCTTAGCTAAGTTTTAGTTACTTACAAAAACTATATTACTTAGGTTATCTTGGTCATATTTTGGAATAACAACGACATAAGGAAGAAGCAAAAACGCTCTTCATCTGCTAAATGTTTAAATAAATGATCTTTGACTTCTTTAAATTTGGCTGTCAATTGTGAACGTTGCTCTAAAGTGCATTTCTTTGTACTTTCTAAAGAATTCATGATATCGTTCATTTCTTTATTAAGTTTGGTGCCATTTGTCATGTTGAGTGTCCAAAAAATCTAAATGCACTTTAACTTCGTTATTATGTTGATATAAGAATGGCCAAAACTTCTTTATCCTCTTGAGCATGGTGACTCGCTAAATATTTGGAGACAACTCTAATAGCTTTGATTACTTTCTTTACATCATTTGGATGGGGATTCCATGAAGTAAGTTTATTATCTATCAATTCAAATAATCTTCTTATGGTCAGATGTCCCCATTGCCAACCCTTCAAATGGAAATTACTATGATTAAAACTAATTGCTTCTGATTCTGCTGACATCTTTAATTTACTTTTATTATTATTATTATTATTATTATTACTATGGTCTAATAATTTCTTTAATTTGAAATTGAATTGTTTAAAAATATATATTTTCTAAATATTTATTATTGATATTTAGATTTAAATTGATATTGCTTTATTATTAATATTATTATTTAATAATATGATATTATATTTTTAGTTTTTGATTATTTATATCGATTCTATATACAGTTATATTTATTTATTTATATTTGTGGGGACTCAATACATCTTTTGAAATAGCATTAAATGTTGACCCGACTTTCACGAAGCTGTGAATGTGTTGTAACCCTGCACATTCTCATCACAAAGCTAAGTATATTTAAATATATGTATGTGTGTATGTTTATTGATTAATTTATATATGATGATTGGTTGGTTGGTTGGTTATGTGATGATTGTCTTTTAAATATTATAAATGCTTTTAATTTCTGAAGCTACCTCTGATAGTGTACCGTTGGCATCGATTTCGTCGTATTGGAAGCGGTTCGATAGTGTTTTGATTTGATTGTATTCTGACATGTAGATATCGTATCTCTTCTTGCATGCCGCTGGGTCGATATCGGTATCTCTGACCTCAAGCTCGGGTAGTTGCTTCGATTTACGTATGACGTTCTCCTCAATGGTTTGGACTCCACGGTGGAGTTGTCTGGCGATCGATTCGGCCTCGGAGACATGTAGCACTGTCATTCTAAACTTGGAAGGGTAGCATTGGGGTTGACACGCTGTCTTAGTGAGGCCAGCTTCTCATAGAGCAATTCGACGAATTTAACTTGCTTTTCGTTTCTTGGGAATCCGTCGATGATGATACTCTGTGGTTTCTTCTCACCGGTAAGGAAGTCTGGTTTGCCCAGCTTGTTAAGTAAAAGCTCGAGAACAGTTTTATCGTTGACTAATCCACCTTGCTTCTTGATTTCTGCACATTCGGGTGAGTTGAGCAATGAGCTTACGACGATTGGTTCTGATTCGACATTCAATGCATCCATTCAATACTTTGGTGTTGGTACCTTTTCCAGCACCTGGGCCTCCCAGCAAAAATGTAATCTCCTTTGGAAAATCTAAATTTTCCACTCCATATTTGGTTGAAAGTTGTGTCCAAACAGCCTCAAATGTTCTCTCAGCATCGAGTTGGACCACTGATTTTTGATCTATCATATTAATCTTGATTAGTCTATTGTTGTTATTCTTTTGATGATTGACTCTACTTACCTCTAATTTTGTTTGGTAAAAACACATTTTTAAACTCTCCATCCAAATGTAGATAATCCTTTACTTTGGATACATCTGAAAAAATGATTATTGGAAATGGTTAATACCTTTAAATTTTAAGATTAATATTGTCTTGATATTGATTTTTTTGACTGGTATAAAATTATGAAAATCAACTTACCCATTTCTACTGAATATCTTCTGCCAGGATTCACCAAATGATCAGAGAATGATGATCTTCTTTTGACTGGATCAGCTGTGGTTTTGGAATCTACGATGGCCTTTCCATTTTCCAAAATGGTAGGAATATCACTTTCGTGGAAAATATGTTGGTTCGCTGATGAGTGATATTGTCCATATTTGGTTGCTGTATATAGATTGGTTACATTTGGTGAGGAGTCACATGGTCCACATATCGAATTTCTTCTAAGTGAAATGCCTTTATTTAATTCGGTAGATCCTCTTCTTTGTGTTATTCTAAGTGCAGAAGTTGATACAAGATCCTTTGCTAAAAGTGTTGTTCCCTTTTAAAAAATGTTAATGATTAATTTTCCAGCTCTATTTTTCAACTGATTTTAATTTAAATTATTATACATACTTTGGAAAACATTTTTTATTCTTTAGGATTTATAATATGTAATGATATATGGTTGACTATTAAATTTATTTTATTCTTTCTATTAATAATAATTTCAATATTAATATTAATAATCTATAAAATAGTTTTGTAATAAAAATATAAAATAGTAGTAGTTGTAGTAGTCGTATCTGTTGGTACAAATATTAAATAGTGTAATGATACAAATATAGATTATTCTTTGTTTATTTGGGTAGATCTATTTATACTTGAAAATTTTGTTAACTTTCTCTAAATATCGCAAAACGTTGGAAATGTGGTTGATTTTCGTGGTGATGGTTATTGTGTGGTTGTTGTTTGAGAATTTCTTTTCAGTGTATATGCTAAGTTGTTATTTTTAAAATAAAGTGATCGAATCAATGCGAATGTCTATGATTGTGAATGTTAGATGAGAATTATTATTTGTTGTGTTGATAAAATTATTTGTTCTTAAATTTCAAAAATAGATATTCTCATAGAAATATAAATCTTTGAAAATCAAATATACTGTAATCAATTTAATATTAATATTAAATTTATTTTTTTTAAAGTTTATATTTGATGAGTGGTAACATAATATTTGTTTTTATTGCGTTGATTGTAACTACAAGACTGTGTTAAATTTAGCTTACCTTGAAATTGATAGTTATTTTTATCTGTTGGTTTTTAAGTTGATCAAAGTGTTGGTTGGTGTAGTTGCTTCGATAATGAATCCAATATATAATTTAATGATTTTAAATTGAATTGATGAATAAAATAATGATTTCTATTATATTTGTTGATTATAAGTAAATACTATTGTTCCGATTTAATTTATTTCAAAGTCTGGAAATTGCTTAATTCTTCTATATTTATAATTTTTGGTGTTGAATTGGAATTATGATGATTCTGGTGTTGATTAGAATAAATTAATAGGTATAGGTACGATTTCATGTATATATATTTGTGGTGTTACAAAGATTTGATAGAAGAACACAAAAAAACATTTAGAATACATATATAATTCTAATATTTTTGGAAAATATTAATATTCTATAAAATATTAGAAAAATAATAATAAATAAAAAGTTGAGGTTTTTCTTTTATATTTGGTTAATTTTTTTTAGATTCTGTTATTTTATTGGTCAGTTTTGAATGGATATTGTTGGTTGGATGGCCCAACTTTTTATTGATATGGGTTGTTTGGATCAAAATTTTATGTTTCAATGTAAATTACGGAGATGTTAAATGTCAACGACTAATTAGTTAATTAAAAAAGTTTGAAAAAGTAGTTGTTATGATTTTAATTGTCAGAGACAATATCCTTTATTAATGTGAACTTGACGACAACAATTTTTAAATTTCCATTTTCGACAGGTGTCAAAATGTGCATTTGGGTGCTCCTTCAACGAATTTCTCTATCAGATGAACCTAATAACCAAAAGTGGGGTAAACATTTATGGTTTGTTTTTTAACAATTATGATGATTTTTTTTCCGTTTTTCCAAATAGATCAAAAGATATTATTTATACAACTTCATACATTGCCACTTCCAATGTACTAATTTCAAATGTCGAAACGAACAACAAACAAACAAATAAAAAATGTAGAAAACAAACAAATATATACCACTGTTCGAAATTGAAAATGAAATTCTATTTCATACCACACATGTTTAAATGAATGTATTTGATACATTTATTTGTTCTGATAATGATTATTATATTTGTAAATTGAAGATTCTATTGTAGATAACAAAATATTTTGGAATAAGATATACATATTATTCATTATTATCATATGATATATACCATAGATATAATATAATAATTTTAATATATGTATTTTAATATAACTACAAACACTATTTTGACGAGATAAGATATGTTTTGTTTTGAATAGGGAGTGGTCCGAAAGATTTGATTTAACGACTTGAATTATTGATAAAAATAACTTGTAGATTGGCTCATTTTATTTATTTCTTGAGAAATCTAATTATTTTGATAATACCTATATTTCTGTGCACGGAAATAATAAATCTATAGAGAGATTGTTTGTTTTTTAACTTGAATAGTAGTTATGGTTTTACATTCTAAAAGATTTATAAATATTAGATATAGTTTAGTTTTACTATTAGTATCAGCTGTAGTGGTTACCAATTCGAGCTGCCACAGTTGATTGGGAATGTCCAAACTATCCCTATCGTGTTTGTGTGGTTCTACCATCTGCACACAAAGTTAAAAACGAAAACGGAATAGAAAAGGAATTGTCTCCTGGAATCCAAAAAATTAATACTATAGACTTGAATAGTTGCAAGTTAGTTGGAGGCTTGTCATCTGTCGAGAACAGTGCATTCTTCCTAATGAAACTGTGCAGACAATGAAATAGTTTCGGTAGTCTATGAACCAGGACAGCCATTGAAATACGAATCAGTTATTCAGCTACCAGTGGACAGATTGATAGGAGTCGATATTGGCGATTCCACACTAGATAGTGATAGGAGCTCCAAGTTTACCAAGTATAAATATTTTGTTAGTGGAGTTAACAACTCTATGAGTAGCTCGATACATATTTTGGCAAACGGAGAGTATTTTGGAAAGTCTTCTTTTGGTCTAACAGCTGGAAAACTATATCAAAGCGAATTTTACTCTTGTACTAATAATTCAATCGTGAAGAATAACTACGATGATATCGACATGTTCGTGAAGCAGGTCAAGCTGTACAGTACCACCAATCCCTGCTCTTCACTTGCCATGTCGGAGAAAGAAATATTTTGGGTGGAAGCCAACAAATTGTTCTTTTCTTGTTTGAATTGTGCGGAGAAAACTGGTCCACTCGACATTACTCCATCAGCTTTAATTAACGATTTGGACAATAACATTACAAAGTCCAAAACATCATCCAGCATTGTTATGACCAGCTACATCAAGCAGATTGAATACCACCAAAAACAATCTCTATATGCTGACTAACAAAGGTATTTTTTGGATTGATACTGTCAATGGTGGATTTAACCAATTGGTCAACACAAACAATGATATAAGCAGCATGTTGATATTTGACGGCAACCGTGTTGTAGTAATGCGAAATAAATCATCGATTGAAGAGCTAATCAATGGAAAGCTTCACAAAGTTGTTTGGCCATCGTCTGAGACCAACAATACCAGCTCGATACCACTTAATAAACTTGCTGTAAATAATTTAGTAGATAGAACCAGTGCTACCTCCAACAATACAAACTCTTCTATTCCAACAACTGGAAGTAACAACACATTGACAACAACAGCAACTGGAACCAACAGTGGCGCTTCCCACCAAACCGAATTAAATAGCTATTGCAAATGTATACAAGGATTCTTTGGTGAAGATTGTCTTGAGTGTGATGGAAGCAAATCATTTATCAATGGAATTCCACATTGTATTAAGAATGTTAAGTGAAGTTGCCATTCGAAATTATAATACCAATAATAAATAAACTATCTCATATTATGGTACAATTGTATCTGATTAAAAGTAATAAATCATCAGGTGATTGATCTTATTTTGGTAAAAAAACAACAAGTAACTTAGTTGTAAAATGAAAAACCATTAAGTTTGTTTTTTATAAAATCCAACAAATTAATGGAATGGATGTGGTTGGTATGGTTTTAAAACCCACCAAACAGATCTCAAACTAGATGAAAATTTTTAAAAATATCTATGTTTTTGATTTGTGGTGTGGCTGTTTATTGATAGTAAGCTTTTATATCATCAATCAAAATAATAATTCATTGTTATCTATATTGTTAAATATATAGATAGATATATTATTATTCATTAATAATAATAACAACAACATGAATCAAGATAGTAGTAATAGTAATATAGAAAGTAATAGTAATAATAATCATAATAATGTTAAAAAGAATAGTTTAGATGAAACCTACAACAATGGTGGTGGGGCTCCTGGAAACAACCCCACTTTATTAAATTCACCGTCATATCAACAATCAAAGAATAGATCTAATGGTGGTGGCAATTCTACTACAACGAGCAGCACAAGCAGTACAACATACTCGCCTCATCCAACATTAATGCAGATCTCCGAGATTTTGCAGCATTCAGTCGAACTCAAACTATGCTCGAGCGTTTCCACCCACTCCGTGGTCTGGGACACTCTTATGCACAACGTAGAGTGTAACCCTGACATCATATCACTCATCATATCGATTCTTCTGACGAAATACATACAGCTATCAACGATGCTTGACAAACGATCAACTCCACTCATTTCAATTCTAATGTCAATATTAACATCAAACAATAACAACAATATCAATAACACTAACAGTAATAGCAACAATAATAATGTTAATGGACTACCTGCTTCAATGTCATCATTGGACTTGAATAGCATCAGCTCAAACACACCATTGTCAGCATCGACTAATGATGCGAGCAATGAAGATGTCGATGAGAATAACTCTGATGAAATGATTGGAAGCAGCGATGAAGATCTCAGCCCAAGAGCCCTCATGACAATGATGGCCTCTGCGCCAAATCAGCCGACACAACAGATCATTCATCAGCAACTTATCATTGGAAACAATGTCTATTCAATCACAAACTCACCTTCATCAAAAGAACCTATCATTACCATTGAACCAATCAATGCAAGCACACAGCAATCAAACATGAATCCAAACAACATCATACCAACCGTACCAATCAGTATTGGAGCATCTGCAACCAATGCATCGGCTACATCTAGCTCCACGGCAAACACTTCTAATCTCTTAAATAATAGCAACAACATGGTTTCAAATACACCAACAACTGTTGCATCACCACAAACAACACAGAATCAGTCTTTGCAGGGCGGATCTACTCCTACAACTTCGTCCGCTTCAAACAATACCTCTTCGTCCAATCCCAATACTCCAAACTCAACCTCATCACAACCTCAAACACCTGTAGCAGCTGTATCGCAGCAACCAGTATTGTCAGCAGAAGAACAAAAGGAAATTGACTCAATGAAACTATCAATCATTACAAGCCTTACATTTATAGCATTGTTCAACAACTTCAACTCGAACAATCCAGCTCTCAAGTTCATTCTCTCAAGATATAGCGATTTGATTTCAAAGGATGCCAACACTGCTGATATGCTTAAATTGTTGTCTCCTGGCTTTAAAGACTCAAACGACTATATCTTCTACTTAATTGACAGATGCTCTGATCTATCTAATGCAACTGAGCCTCAAAAAAGCATTAAAAGCTGGCTAAATACAACCATCACCTATATCCTACAACAACAATCGCTGCCTGTCCAGCAGCAACAGCAGGCCTCTCAGGCCCAACCTCAACCTCCAGTGTTGCCACAGGCAGTAATGTCCTCTAACAAAGACAAAGATGATATTTGAGAATCTCTTCTTATTCCTCAAGCATCCACTACTTCTCGAGAAACGTATGCTCTACTTCCTTCAGATGCTAAAGCACTATCTCCTTGTTGCTCCAGCAGTTCCACCCTCATTACTCTCAATGGCACTCTCCATCGTAAAGACCTACTATATGTGGCCGCGTCCCTATTGTGACTTTGCCAACGATATTCTCGAGACATTGACCATGGAATACAATTGTCCAGGAAGCTATTTCCGCGCTATGCTTGCCTATGAGATGCCTGCAGTCATGCAAACACTTTCTGCAACAACCGCACCACCAAGTGTGCCTAATGCCAATCCATCTGGAATTGCATCGTCAATTACATCCTCCATCTATCAAATGAAGAACAGACCAATCATACACATGCTGATCGATCGTTACAACTCTGATGCTCTTTCAATTCAAGAAGTATTCGAACATAATATTAAAAACAGCTCCACTCCCTCAGTAACTCAACTACAGTCGAATACAATTGCCAGTAGGTAATCATCCCCTCAAGCTCTATCTTCCACAATACTAATTGCATCCTCAAACAACACAGATATATATCAACGTATTATGGGTATAGATAATTCCGCATTGGGATTGGAGTTTATTGATCCCAATGATATTTCACATATTCACCTTAAACTTATAGATATAATTAACAAAACAATGTATTTGTAAGTTGATTCGTAGTGTTTCACTTCAACTAGAACTAACGAGATAACTAACTAACTAACCAAACTAAAGAGATGAGAATGAATCTAAATCAATAAGAATTAAAGAGAACTAAGCGCAATTAGAGAAGAGATGATTAAACTATCTAAAAAGACATTGTTTAAACATACTCCACAACCCATCACGTATGTCTGATCAATCATCAACTTGGCAAGTTGCCATCACCTCGAATCACACTAACAGTTGTTAATCATAAATACATATCTAGATTACCAAATTTATACTATCACTTTTCATCATTGTATAGAATGAGCATCAAGAACAAGAAACCAGATGAATTCTCGACACAATTCAACATTCCAGTATATAAAAAGACTATGAATATATTGGTGAATCTTTTGTCCAACTATCAAGAGGAACAATATAATCAAACCATCAAGATATGCATCGTTGGAAATGATGCCTCAATCCACCATCTCGTTGGATCCTATGTTTATCTCAAGTACCATTCACCCGAGCTATTCAGCGATCTAGATATTCAATTCTATCTGATTCCAGCTGGAAACAACTGTAAATTTACTGATTTTATTGCTACATTCGATAGTTGGTACCATAGACAAGTACCAACTATATTAAAGTAACTATCTATCATCAATCTCAGACAATAATTCAGCAAATACTAACTACTTTTTTAGCTCACTATATGAAATTTATACCTACTTTTAGACCATCCTCAACAAATCAATCCGATCAATCAGTTATTGAATCGATGTCAGGTCTAAGGGAAGATAGAAAGAGTATGAGCTTTAATAATGCTCAGCAGCTAAACCAACAGCAGCAGTCATCCCAACAACAAACGGATGAACCAACCATTATCACTCGTACTCCATCTTCTATTATCATGTCTGAAGTCGAATATTTATTCCGTGAGGCATCATTCAAGTTGGAGGTACCATTGATGAAGTGTGAAGGTTGGCTCGACGACAACTATCAAACCATTCCATTCTTCCACCGTGCAGAAATCGGTTTGAATGCTTTCTGCCAAGGAACTGGAGATCAAGCAATAATTGAAAGCTCACTGGCCAATCGTATGTCAAAGTACCAACCAGTCTCACTTTCTGCCAAAATTAGCATTGTCAATCCACTAGGCACACAGATTCAGCAAATTGTACTCGACTACAAGACATACTACGAGATATCCATTGTCAACCAACTACCAAAAATCACTAGCAAAACATCCACAAAAGAAACTTCAGCTGCATTAATGGAACTGGGATTGACCGAATTCGACACTAAAAAGAAGAGAGCCAAGAGCGAAGATCCAACGATATTTACAATGAACGGTATAGAAATAGAATGTCAAAAAGACGAAAGAAGAAAGCCATTCGATATTTTATTGGATGGACAACCCCTGTGGTCCATACACCAAAATCAGAATAAGCTTCTGTACAGTTGGATCATCCGATGTAATACAACTACCCATTATGACATATCTACCATATTGTTAACCATATGATAGTCAATTGAGCTGAAATATCTTTAAAGCAATAAAATGATTAATATATAATTCATTTAATTTGTTTATTCTACTCATTTGTAGATGACGGTTCAAGCAAAAAATGTTCCAGGTGGCATTCCACCGAAAGTTTCAGTATCTGGATTTATTCTGGGGGCCTCTTGCACCTGAGGAGTTTCAGACTCTCCTGCTTCAATTGAATTCTCTAGGGTCCATATTTGAGAAGGTGGTGCGTGGCTTTCAAAGGAATCATCACTGTATGCTGATCCTGGATACAACTGACTCTCCGCATTTACCTTTGGCAATGTATCTTCATCAGAACTATCTGATTCTCCTCCTATATATCCTGTGATGGATGATTGTTCTTGAGGTACTGGTGCTACAGTAACACCTGATCCACCATCTCTAACTGAAGTGAATGATCCTCCAGTAAAAGAAATTTCTATTGTATCTGATACAGGAGGAATTGAAGTTGGTGTTGGTGGATTTGTTGGTGTTATTGAAATTGGTGTTGGTAGTATTGTTGCTATTGGTGTTGGTGGTGCTGGTAGTGTTGATGGTGTTGGTGTTGGTGGTGTTGGTGGTGTTGATGGTGTTGGTGTTGGTGTTCCAGTAGGAGGACTAAATGTCTCTACAATGGAATGAGTCCAACCTTTACTTAACAAAATTTGCTCAATCAATTGACTCAATAAATCTCTGATAATCTCCAATTGATTGGCATTATTTAGACAAAATGATGTTGGATTGGGAACAGGGCCTGGTGTCGAAGGCGATGGAGTAGGAGTTGGACGGGGTGGGAATGTTGGTGATGTATACTGAGGGGCAGAACGATCTGGTAGCCAATAGCATGCTAGAGGTCGTAAAGGGTCTATTTAAGGGAAATATTGGTTAATCTTAATCCGAAATTAGATTTATCCAACCATTTTCTATCATTTACCACAAACATAATATTTATTGTGTCTGGCCGAATAAAATGGGTTGAAGCTATATAGAGGACTATTTCTTTGATTCTATATAACAAAAATAATATATTGGAAAAGAGTACAAAGTTAGAATTTGTTATTGGAACATCCAATATAAATATGGAAATATTTACTGCTTCATATTCAGCGGCAAATGTGCCAATATTGATCAATGAGATAAATAACCAAAAATGACTAAAATAATATTTATTGATCATTTTATAGAAATGGTATAGTTAATTACTAATTAATCATGAAATAATAAATGATGTTAATCAATCAATCAATCAACCAAATAATATGTATTATTTGTAAATACATTCATTAAATATTATGGTGAATATACAGATTTAATTTAATCTCAATCTCATTGCTACACTGCATACTATACTATACTATCCTATCTTGGTGTATCTATCATTCAATTAGGTTGAGAGCGAGCACTCATTGTATGATATGATGTATGCATTTATGATTATTATTATCATTTTTTAATAATATTATTTTCTGCTAAAATAGGTTGGTTCTAATCATCTAGTACAAGTAGCAAAAGTAAACATTCACACAAACCATCATACTTTTGGAAGTTGGTGGTTAATTATTTATCATTTATTTATTTTGTATTTATTCAATTTATGAATACCTTATTCATTTATCATATCATTCATATTTGCCAAAAAACCAAAAAAAAAAACAACACAACAAAAAAAAAAGAAAAGAAACAATAGAACTTAGAAAAAGTCGATGGAATGTTAAGACATTCTTGACAGTTGATTATTATGGTTCAATTGTTCAAAACAATGGAACATACCGAATTCACTAGTGGGTGTTTTTAGGGACTATCGAAAGATATTTGCAAAAAAATTGAATTATTTTTTAAAAATTTCAATTTTATATGCAAGTAGTGTCAAAATATGTTGATTTTTGATATCACAAGTCAGTTTTTGTTTTATCTTTATCTCTCTATTTATAAAGATAATTATATATCAAAATGAGATTCGCAACCTATTTACTAGTATCTGTTGTAGCATTAGCTGTTGTTGCCTCTGCTTTCCAAATGCAACGAGCAACACAATGTAAGCCACCTCCACACGTCCAAAGTGTTTTAAGAAGAGCACCGAAGTCTTCGAAGACAGAACAAGTCCACCACTTCCAAAGGATTATATTACTTCAGTACCAACTTCTTTCAGGTATGTCTCATATTATCATTGAAAAGTCCAGTGTTTGCTTGGTATCTAATTGTAATCTCTAAAAATGATTGAATCAGTTGGGCAAATGTTTCTGGTGTCAACTACTTGACCATGAATAGAATCACATAATCCCACAATACTGTGGTGGATGTTGGGCTTTCGCTTCAACCTCTTGCTCTCCTAATCGTATTAATATCCTCGTGGAGGTGTCTGGCCACAAGTTAACTTGCTCCACAACACTTGATCAACTGTACGGTGGTGGAACCTGTGATGGTGGTGGTATGTATCAAAAGATTCGACATTTTGAGATCAATAAGTATTTATTATCTGTTATTCGTTATGTAGACCCCCGTGCTGCTTATGAGTTTATGGCTGACAGCGGTATTGTCGACGAAACCTGTCAACCATATCAAGCTGTTAATGGACTTGCATGCACTCCAGCTTGCAAGACCTGTAGTCCAGATGGTACTTGTGTTCCCATCCAAAGATACACTAACATCACTGTAAATGAGGTCGGTAGAGTTTTCTGTACCAGGACATCATGGCGAGGTCTTATGCTCGTGGCCCAGTCGCTTGTTCCATCGATGCTACTGCTGAGCTCGAGGCTTACACTGGTGGTGTCTTCAAGCAATTCAACCCACTCCCAATTGCAAAACCACATCGTCTCCATCGTCGGGTTGGGGTGTTTGAAAATGGTGAGGCCTACTGGATTGTCAGAAACTCCTGGGGTATGTACTACGGTGAGCAAGGTTTCTTCAGAATCGTTCAGGGTAGCCCATTTGAGAACCTTGGGTATTGAATTGGACTGTGCTTGGGCCATCCAAACTTGAATGGTTTCCCAGCTTTTTAAATCAATAAAATCTCTGATAATTTTGTAATTTATTTATTTATCATTCATGCATTCTGAAAACATATACCAAATAAAATACTAAGCTATGAGTATTAACCCTTAAAGAAATCGCAATCAACAGGAAGTTGAAATTTTTGGGATTAAAAATGGATTGGATAAATTTGAATAGATTAAGATAGAAAAGATAGATATTATTCTACTTTTTTGAACCACTAAGTTTTTGATGAGATCCATTTATATAATAATTAGAATGTATTCTATAATGTTGTAAAGTTTGTCAGGTACAATCAATAAAAAAAACATCTGATATTTTTTTCAGATTTATAGTTTTATTTACTAATTTTTTTAACTTTCTAGTCTCTAAATATATTCATTCATTAATTTGTTTAGAGGGATAGATAGATGGAAAAACGATTATTTAATTTAGTATTTAATAACAAAGTATTAAAACAATCTATATTCGATTCAATTGTATTAATATCAAATCAATTGTCAAGTGTCGATAAAAAGAAGATTTAAGTGGAGAGATGTCATTAGAAATCCCTCTGTTATGGCTGGCCATGACTATTACAAACTGTTGAAAGAGTTTATCGATTTTTACCACCAAAACATATCGATTGCATATCTATTAAATATTATCAACAACTCACTGTTAGGGCGGTGCGAGCTATCAATTGATATTATCTCTCTTTCAACTGTTAAAATTAAAGATTCAAAATGTTGATTTGTTAAAATGCCATTACTTAGATGAAATAATGGAGAACAGCTATTAAAAAAACAGAGAGTTGACATAGTTAGCTACCTTTGGAATCGTATGGTCCATCGGAAATGTTTGGATATCCAATATTTAGTCATGTGAGTTTCAATAATGCTCTAAGTACTACCCTGCAATTTGGAAATTTAGCAATATTAAAACTACTAATGAAACACATTCAATACTCAATGGCAAAGAAATTCAAATGGAGAAGGTGGTCGCTAATGGAGATATCGAAACGATACAATACCTTGCGAGAGAAGCTTGTCAAAATGTTGTGATTTAACAAACATATTCCAGAGTGCAATCACAAGCAAGAATATTAGAGTTCTCCAGATTCTTTTGGACAAATACAAAACAAAATTTTGTTTAAAGAAAGAAATTTGATTGATAAGGGCTGCAAAGCATAATCAGTTAGAAATGTTGATGTTATTACATTCTAAAGGATATGTTAGCTGTACAAAGAATGCTATTAGATATGCAGCTAAGAATGGCAACCTGGAAATGTTTAAATGGCTTCATCATAACACTACTCTCGGCAATTATTACGAAGCTGTGGAGATAGCCTCTGCTTCAGGTCATCTTTGATATCATAAGATGGTTACATGACAACATTTCAGTTCAGAGATGGTCAAAAGTAATGGATCGGGCCGCTACCAATGGCCATATTTGAGATTATTAAATTTATTCACTCAAACAGAAGTGAACAGATGCTCGGTGGGAATTCTCAATGAAGCATTAAGAAACAGTCATAACAGAAGTGGTCCTTTATTTATTAGAGAAAAGCTAGGTTGTTTATCCTTTAGTTCACTGGATATATCTGCCCAAAATAGGGAAGTATGAGCATCTTGCAAAGGAATGCATGAAATGGGCAGTGAATGTACAACATCAGCCATGGATGATGCAGCTAGGCATGGCCACATAGAGATTATCAAATGGCTACACAAGAATCGAACAGAAGGTTGTACCCAAAAAAAAGCAAATGGATCAAGCTGCAAAGAA
>RCNN01000366.1:0-31789 GCA_003667245.1 Heterostelium multicystogenum
CATCATTATTATAGATAAGGGCAAATGGCTTCGACTACAGCTACTGCTACTTCTGCGACACCTGTGATCATTTGATTTGACTATAGTATGTCACAGATTGTGTTTGTTGGTGAGCATGTTACCATTGGCTAAAGGAAACTGTGTTGCACCCTAAGGCATCGATAACCTTCTTTATATGGTGCACCTATAAATCATTGGTGAAAATAATATCATTGAAGAGTTAGTTTGTATTGTAAAATCGTTCGAAAGAACCAATGTCTATTGGTTTTGGTAATCTGTTTGAAGTTGGCTCAGGTAAAATAACGACTGCTACGACTACAACATAATGTTTGATTTGGTGAAATTGACAGGCAACTTCATTTATTATTTACTATAGTTATAGAATGTAAATCGAATTGGTAATGAAAATATATAGTTGAAGCGAAAGCAAAGGTCAGCAGGTGGTGTCACGATTGCCAATGGTTGTACTATAGGAGCTGGATATATATCACACCAGAGAATGAACCAATATGACAATAATACAACTGTATCTGGGCCAACTTTACACAGAATAAACTCAACGATACCACTTGAAGTATGTAAATCAATTAATGAAATCAATCTATCTATCTATCTATTTGAAAGCAATCTATTAATATCTACATCAGATGCATAGTGCAACTCATTTAAAACATTTAGAATTCTCTACATAAAAACCTTACCCAATTTCCACAATATGAAAGAAATAGATTACAATAAAAGTAGAGCTAGAAGATTTGTAAATATAAACTCATATTTCAATTTCATTGCTATCTTTATAGTTGCTTGTTAAGGCAGTTGTGCTCGTTGTCGTAGTCTGTGCAGGTGTAGAGATGGAAGATGTAGCTGGTTGAGGTTGATATTTTAGTCAAATTAGGATTAGGAGGATTATCAATCAATTCTTTCCAGGGGTCTTCAAGAAAACGATTGTTTAAAGTAAAAGGTTGTTATGAAAGTTGCTTGATTGTTGTTGATATTATTGTTATTATTTGGTTGGTAGTAGCTATTTCTATAACCTCCACCTCTTCCTCTATTGTTTCCTCCTCTAAATCCACCACCTCTTCCACCTCTGCCTCTCCCTCTTCCTCTTCCGCCACCACCACCACCTCTATAGTTGTTGTTATTATTATTATTAAAACCACCAAACATGTTTGTTGTAAATGCAAATATGTCTGTTCTAAAGTTATACAATGAAATGAATTTTTGATCAAAAACCAAAAAAAAACATAGTTCACTTCAATTCTTGGTAGAATCCTTTAATCATAACTCTTAGATTCTAAATTATGTAAACTATAATTATGATTACTTAGTCTACGAATAGATCAGAAGTAAAAGAATTCTCTCTTGATTGTTTTGATAATTATATTTTATTTATTTATATGATAATATTATCTGTTTCAATTGTGGTTGTGATTTTACGGTCATTGTCTTGTTTGTACCTATTGTATTGTAGTTTTTACTACCTATTGTGCTAAATTATAAAGAATGGAGGTCGTTTAATTGGATTCTTTTGGAGTTGGTGGAGATCCATCGGTGGAATAAGCACCCAAATATCCAGTTGGGTGATTTGGATACTTTTCTTTCAATTTAAGTGGTACTCTTGCGCGCTTTGGTGTGAAATCAAACTTCTCTGGCTTGAGCAAGAATCTCAATCCAACACGATCGTAATAGACATTGGATGCAGTACCACCCAATTCTTCAATAGTCTTTCGAGCAGTCTCTGAGAAATCACTCAATTCTATATTAATTTTATGTTTAAATGTTTCTTTGCCCTAGAGATGTTGTTTGTCGACAGCAAATCAGTGGTTAGCAAAATACACATACAATTAAATCAAATTGATCACGCTTACAGTTCCCAAAAGTTTAATACCAAATTTGACTTTACCAACTGCATTGGCATCGTAGAGATGCTTCATTGTGATTGTTTCATTTGGATTGATAATTCCATCTTCGATCAACTGTGACAATTTCTCCAAATTCAATGGATTGAGTACTCTTGCGAATCTTGCATTTGAGAAACCATACTTTCTCATCTTCTTAAACAATGGTGTTTGTCCACCTTCAAATCCTCTTGGTATATCTATATATTGTGTGATAGCATATTAGAATCTGTCCGATGCATCTGCTGTTGTAGTTGCTGTATGATACATACTGTGACCTGCTCTTGCCTTTGACCACCATGACCTCTACCTGATGTTTTACCCTTTCCTGAACCAATACCTCTACCTAATCTGATTTTCTATTTAAAATGAAAAGAGCAACTGTAAGTTAATCTAATCTGAAGCTTCATTTCAACATCTATGCATTCTGTTTGATGTATTATAAATGATATCTATGATCATTCTATCTTGCACCTGTTTGATTGCTTGATTGATAGCACGATCATACTTTTTTGTTTGCACCTGGATTATCTCTAAGGTTGTTTAATGAAATTTCGTGTGGAAGGGAAATGATGGTTCTCTTGAAAGATGTGTCTATATTGGAGTTGTTTGATGAAAAAGAAGTATTGAATAGAGAAGTTGCAGATGCAACACCAAATCTATTTATACATTGTGGTTGCAATGATAATGGTACTGTTGATCAATGACTTTGATGTTGATGAGATGCATAATGATGCAAATCTGCTTGATAAAGACATCATGATTGATTGATTGATTGATTCTACTGCTATTGGCCAACAATCGAAACTAATAACAAATCTATCTAGTCAATATTACAAATCAATAACTGAGTTACACAAACAATGAAATACTTCATCGTATTTTCGTTTTCATTTTAAAAAAATTCAAAAATTTTGTTTTAAAAAAAATTAAAAGAGCCATCATAATTGCCTTTGTTTGCCAAAAGGTTCAAAAGTCCTTCAGCATATTATAGGATTGGCGGTGAATGTATAATGTGTTTAGTTTATAATGTTATACTTTTTATATTATTTAATTAAATGTTGCATGCTTTATCAAATCAGTATGGTTTGTAAATCAAAGACAATTTGTATAACATGTAGATTGCTATAGATCAAATGAAAGATATATCTGACTTGATAAGACCATAGTACACTTTTATTTGTACAAATACTATAAATAACTATAAATAATTAATATATATGTATTTACTTATGTTGAAGTATTTGTATCAAGTTTTATTTTAGCTTTTTGTTGTTTGCTGACGGTGTTAATGTGGTGTTTGGTTGTTTGTTATATTTGATAAAAGTATAACTATAAGATTAGATTGTTATAGATTTGTTTAATAATGATAAATGATTGATAACAAAAGTGATAGTTTTAAAGATATAAATAAAGAGGAGGAACTTAAAGTTATAAATAAAGTTGCATATAAAGAAAGAGATGATGATGATGCTCTTAAATATAACTACAAAAGATTTATCAGTTTTAAATTATAGTCAACAACATAATCTATTTAAAATTAAACTAAGTATCAAATATTTTGATAATTTTATTGTTGTTGTTGCTTCTCAGTCCGATGCGCATCAGTGGACTTGGCCAGTGCGAAACCCTTGGTCCTGACTCTTGTCTCACAGCTTATCCTGACTGTATCGTAGTGCCCATCAGAGCATGTTGCTACGGTGTTGGTTCAGTATGTGTTAGCTCCACCTACACCTCGATCATTGACAACGGTAACATGACGAGCAGAGGTGAGCCAAAGTGTTTGAAGAATGTAATTACCAATCAAGTCTACCAACTCGACTACGAGATATCGCAGCTGCCTGGCTATGAAATAACCTCGCCCAACAATGCGACTTGTGAGTCTATGAATTGCGAGGGTCTTGGGTTGGTATGTGTCAATCAAACGTCTGCCTGTGTTCTGGAAGATCTTGAGTGTTGCAGACCTGTCCCTACTTGCATACAGAGTAGCAATACTGGCAATATCCTCGACCAGTACAGATGGCAAACTAGTCGAGGAATATGTGATCTTCCTTGTAAAGTTGGTTTTGTATGCAAGACGATCAGAGGTGTTCCTCAGTGTGTTCCAAAAACATGCAAAGATCTGGTATGTGACGAAAATGAGTGAGTGTATTAATATGGTCGAACTGGAATGGCATCTTGCTTCTTGAAAATCGACAAAACTGGAGTATTACCATCATGTCAACACTCACAATGTCCGATCGGATTTGAATGTAAGAAAGGAGAATTCACAGATTATGATTGTATACCAGAGACAACTGACCTATTCCGTAAGTTTCATATGAATTATGTAAATCTTGAGACGAACACTTACATATTTTGAATAACAGAGGAAGATTATAACTGCTCATCTTGTCCACCTAATTTCATTTGCGACCAATTTGGATGGGGTATTATGTGTACGGAGTGGTCTTTCCTCAGAGTCTGAACCTCTACAATGTTTTGGATCCAATTGTTTATTCGCACAGTTCTGTAATAATGTAACGCAACGATGTGAGTTCCACCGTTGTTCAGATAATCCCAATTTTATGTGCGGCAGATATGGTTTGTGTTCAATTCGACGTTACACAACCGAGGGTATGTGCATCAAAGTCAGTAGTCCCCTATACAGATACTCCTCTGTGGCTTCAGAAATTCCCCATTCCTCAACAATAGAGATACATTTACCTCTACCAATTAAAATTGTCTATACGCATACAGAATAGGATAAAGTGATAAACAAATTATGTAAATAATTTCAACCGAACAATCCATAGAATCATCAGAATATGTTTTACAAAAGTTGCATAGATTTTAAATGATATTATAATAATATTATCTATTCAAAATAAAAAAGATTCTAAATTCTTATATTGTAGAGATTGATATCTCATTTTACATTAAAATTTTTAAATAAAAGATATTTTGAACTATCTTCGGATTAACATTAAAATCAAGATTCAAAGTTGGAATGATCAGAGATATTCTGAGAGAAAATGTACATTTATAAACCCTAGGAAAGTGGATGATGCTTAGTTCATTTATTCCTCCATCTCTTATCATAGCTAGCAATAATGTCACCAACTTTATATCTAAAGTGTAAAATTCATGTTGATCAATTATATATCTTATATTGTATAAATTGTAATTGTTTAATTTGCATCGATTGTTTGGTTGCCAGTCATCAAAGTCATCAAGTGTTAACCATTCAAAATCTAGTTGAAGGTCCTTCATCAAATTCATCAACTCCTTCATTATCATCTATATCCTCATCACCAACAAGACCAATTTGTTTAGCAAAAGATCTGCAATTGTTGTATTTCTCAGAATCAAACAACAATCAAATTCTCACTTTGAACTTGGATACCGGTGCCCCTGGTGCAACATTAGGATTCACCGAATTGAATCACGAAGGTTCTACGCAATCTATGTAAAGAATAAGAAGACCATCTATTTCTTTGGCGGTTCTCACCAGAATACAATGGATAAACTCGAAATCTATCATTTGCTATTCCAAAAGGGAGAAGTTCGTGATTTAAATACTGTTAAAGGAGAAACATTTCTGCTGTGTTTGACGGGGTCCGTTACATCTACCTTACCAACAAGCCATCATCAAGCAAATCTGATTTAGTTGTGGAGAGATATGATATAGTTAGAGGAACATTCGAAGTTTTGGGTTACTTGGTATCGAAATCCCAATACATCAAAATTGATGTTGTGACACTTGGTAACAATAAGTTCCTTTATGCATTTGATAAAAAAAAATGTACAAAGATTGTTGTTAGATCCATCCAATTTGGGACAGAAATTTCAAGTTGTTGCAGAAGATCAACCATTGCCTTCAGATGTTTTCCATATTTATAGTAATGAAAACTATATCTACCTTTTCAGTTTTGGATACCTAAATGTTTTTTCTACCAAAAAGAATCAATTAGAATTGATAAAAGAGTTTGCTACCGAAATGAGACAGTTTACTTTGAAAAAGAGAGTAATTCTTTGATAGTCTTGAGATTAGATTCTTCAAATTATGGAAGATATTATCTTGAATCTTCTCCAGTCTATCCAATGGATAACACTTTATTACCTGCCCAAGACAATTTATCAATCAAAAATTTCATAGTTGCTATTGATAACTATAAAGAATAACATAAAATAGAATTAAATAAAAATAGATTGTATTTTATTGAATGTTGATGATATTGGAATATTGATTTTCAATGATAATTTGGATTGATTGAGGCTTGTTAGTGAAGGAACATTCCATAATTGAACTTGTCAAGAATGTCGTGCATGTTTCATTGTTGCCTGTCGAGTGTATCAATTTGGCAAATGATGTTGATGGATCAAATGCTATTCCTGATTCGATTGGAACGAAGTTGTTTCCAATTATTTGAATCTTATTGTTGATGGAATTGATTGAGTATGATAGAATCGAAGGTGCTTCATATGATATTGTGTTTGCTAATATTATTGAAATCGACCAACTGATCTGAAATCGATGCTGAAATTGAAATATTCATTCCAATTCCAGGTGGAATATAACATTCAATGAAGAGATCAAATGGATTACATTCAATTTCAATGAGGTCATTCAGTTTGAACTCTACTTCACTTTGGAAGATTCCATATCCATATCCATCCAATTGAATCAATCCACCTTTGGTCTGAACACTTCGATTGTTGAATATTGTCACAACTGCTTGAAGATATGTGATATTTGATGCAATTGTTTGTTGATCTCCAACTTGGATGACCAATGGTTGAGTGAGTGTATCATATTCCAATTGGAATTCGATTCTATCATTGGTAATGTTGCTGATTTCAACAAGGTTATTGTCAATAAATAATAATGTTGGAAGATCATCATCTTCATATGGTGTACCAATTCCATCTCCGAATACAACGATTGTGTCTGTGGGATCTCCTGATGAAGGATTCAAGGAAGATATTTTTGGTCCACTGAAACTGAATGTTTGTGAGCTGAGTGAATTAATATCCAATTTGGTTGTTTGGTCATTCACAATGACAGAGACTGATCGGTAGTGTCCAATTCCATGTGGAGTCAAACAAACAATGGAATCTGAATTAACAGATACTATTGGAGAACAATCAAGTTTTCCATCAAATAATACTTTAACAACTGATGTATCATTTCCAAAATCAGAACCAGAGATTGTGAAGAAATCACCTCCAAAACTATTGATGATCGATGGTTGAACATTATTGATCTTTGGTTTGTTGTATGAAAAGATAAACTTTGTTCTTTGAAGATTGAATATCGTTTGTGGTGTTGATATTTTGAATTTCATTGTTGATTCCTGTTCCAGATGGAACTAAACATGAGAGTTGTTTTGATGAAATCAATGTTGTTTCAGTGCATTCGTTGTCACCAATTGAAACAATCATCGATGAATTGAATCTGATTCCATTGATTGTGATGTAGTAGTTTCCTGTGGTTGATCCTGTTTGTCTATCGATAGACATAATGATTGGTCCTGAATCTGAACAAATCGAATCAAAATTATTTGAATGGAAATCAGATTCACTGATCATCTTGATGTCACAAAGTTGTGAGTTGAGTGTCGATATAATCATTCCATCATAATCATTGGAGATATGACCATTGTAATCATTTGGTTTTGGATGATAATATACTTCAAAGTCTCCAAATCTTGAAACACTCTTTGATTCGAAAATAATGATACTTTCGAGAATAAAAGTGATTGATGTGATCGAGAGTGGTGATGTGATTGAAACTCTTGTTCCAGTGGTTCCAACTGATTCATATCCAAGATTGATTGGGTTTCCAGTTTGATCTCTATTAATTTCATCAATGAATCTGATTGGTTGATTGTGATATTGATTAATTGGATCTAAAATCAAAGTGTTTATAGCTCGACTTTGATTGTAAATGTTTATCCATTTGTCGATTGCGGTTTCTAACTTTTGTTGTTGATAGCTGCTGAGTGTGATAATTTTACTTTCATTGATTGATGATAGTGATGTTGAAACAAGTTGTTCAATTCCAGAAGAGATTGATTGTTCATCCCAATTCAAAAATATTTGTTGTACTGAGTCTGAAGTGCTGGAAACCCCTGATTCTGATGATACAAGATCAGAAGTAACAATGAAGCTTCTCTTCATATATGATGGCATAACAAATAGTATATCATCATCTATATCTTCGCTTCCATCCACATTCATTGCATCCACAGGTGGATCTATTAATTTATGATTGACTAGAATCTCTTGCTTATTAATAGTAGATGAATAAATATCATCAAGTAAATCGAATATCTCAACCATTGGTGAGATATCGATATCATTTTCATCTGTCATTTTAACCATAGCTTTAATAAGTACATCTGTTGGAATAATATCAACATTATTGGCTCTGTTCGTTGTTCCTCCATAACCATCAGAGTATGATAGTTTCATCCAATCCCAAGCAGCAGATGCACTTCTTTTGAATTTCTCGGCAAGTGATGCTCCATTCACAGTACTTAAACTTTAAAATGAAGAAAATTATTAATAAAACAAGTGTCAAAAATAAATAGAAATAGTTGTGACATACTCAGAATAGGTTTCGATATTTGAGAATCCTGTGAATCCTTGGAAACATACATCAATGTTTGGACTTGTAGTTACTTTCAAATCCTAAAATTATATGAATTTGGTTAATCTCAAGTCTATTGCTGTTGATAATAATATGATTATTACATTGTAAAGTTTCTTTGAGATTGCAAGGATAACACCATTTGCCCAATTTGGATCGATATCATCAACATTGAATGTTTTCTTAGAGACATCACTGACTTTTTCATAAATATATTTTAGTGTCATCAAATATGCGATTTCTTCTTCACAAATATCATTTGAAACTCTGATGATAAATGGCGTTGAAAATTGTGATCTGGTGATAGCTCCAGTGGTGTCAACAAGATATTGATAGAAATTGTTGACTGCACCTGGAAGTTTGGTTTGGAATTCTGATGTGAATTTCAAAAGTTTGAAATCATTGTTGTTCATGATGCTATATGTTCTTGAGGGGGATGTATGACCATACACATAATTGCTAGTAGGACAATCTGGAATAACGACTGGATTTGTTCTTTGGATCTGTAAAGTTCTGGCATTATTCATATTACAGTCTGTAACAGAATTTTTGTATTCGCATACAGAGCCAATTGAAGAATCATAAGCAATATAGTGAAGTGACATGACATCAACAGATACATAAGTTTTTAAATCGGGTTGATTAATAGTGGGTACAGATGGGACACATGTTTTTTCTCCATCGGGACTAACAATATCGGAATTATAGATGTTTCTAAGAGGTTGAATCAATAGTTCAACATCAGATGGTTGCAAAATTGTGGAGTGTCCAATTGTCCAAATAGATTTTGGTGTTTGGGAAATAATGTTATCGTTAGCCATATAATCTTTTACCTCAACAAAGATATCGTTGGCCCAGTTGTTTGGTCTCATCATTTTAATTGGTTGCTTCAGTTTGAAAAATAATTCAACTGCAAGACTTTGAAGTAGTATATTAATATTAAATTCTATTAGTTTTAAATTTGATTTAGAACTTACAAATTTTTTTTAGTTCCAATTATATCACTGTTTGTAATAACACTGTATCTTCTCACCATTCTATTGAATTGATATACCAAGGTTGGATGTTGGAAACAAATTGCACCACCACCTCTCTTTCCTTGACCGACATGTCTGTTTAAATCTCCAACACAAAAAAAGTTCTCTATTTCCAATATATATTAGAATTATGAAATACTTGAAACATATTAATAAGTTTTACCATTGGTATCTCTTGAGTGAGAGCCATATGCAGGATACATTGAGAAAGCCATCTTACTATGATCCTGTAAATGAATAGGTATAAGTACCATAATTAAAAATTGAATAGAATAAAATTATACTGACACTCGTATGTCCATATTCATTATTAATATAATCATCATCAGCATCATCATCATCGTCTTGGCTAGCTAAATCAAAAGGAAGTTCTAGATCTATGACACTTGTCAATTCCTCTTGTGGAGGATACAGAGTAAATCCACCAGTATAGGTATTCGCAAACATCTTTCTTTGGAATACTCTTGCAATGATTTTCCAAATATCCAAACCATCGTAATTTTTGCCATCCATCATAAAATAAGGGGTTAATGTAGTAACTTTTTTCATTGCTGTTGCGGTGACCTTCATAGAAGTCTTCATGAAATATCTCATTTTGAGACCTGCAACATCTAAGACATCTGTTTTCCACCAACAATATCCTTCTAATTGTTCCATTGTTCGACCATTAACTTTGAGTGCTTCAATACAATCATTGCTAATGTCTTGTGGCTTCTTTTGTGGTATTCCATTAGTTGAAGTTCTAGCTGTTAACTTTGAGTAGTCAGCAATGTAATCATATAGGTAAGGGTATTTGTTTTGTTGTATTGTTGACCATGTGTCCATATTGGGGAATGGACTGTAAGCAGGTTGAAGACTAGCATCATTCTTCAACAAAAACTCGGTTACTTTGTTGAAATCGTTGAAGTTGTAACAAAAGAAATGCTGATTCTTTGCCGCTTTACCTATGAATTGATGTCCATCTTTCTTTAGAGCACAATCAACATCATCCTTGTCTTTTTTAAATTTGGGGCCTGGTACCATGCCTGGAAAATATGGATTGGAATGAATGATATGGTATCCAGTAATAACATCAGGTGTTGGTTCATCCCAAACAAGAATGTTCTTTACATGTCCCATTCCATTTGATCCGTTAAGTTTGATTTTTTGTTTACCAGATTTTGGGTCTCTTGTACCAATTTGATCATTAAATGTCATATAATAGTAATCTATATGTTGTTCAAATGTTGCTTCCAATGGACTGAATTCATTATCTGCAAGATTCAAGTTATGTTTCAATTGTAATGAATCGATGGTCGAGTCAATATAGAGGTAATCTTGAGTATCTTTAAGTCGATAGATAAACCACCAATCGACAGGATTGTTTCCTCCATTCACAGGTAATCCAAGACATGATAGACTGTAGGATTTGTATTTTTGCCATCAATAGAGTCAACATATGGTGAGACATTGTTTGGTCTGACTTTTAAGGCGATATCATAGGTTCCTGGTGACATCTTTGGGATGACACATGTAAGTTTTGTGTTTGGAGTATCCATCGCAATTGAACCACAACTGTAAATACCAAAGTCAATGACAATATTTGAAGGTACATTTCCAAATCCAGTTCCTGTGATCGTGATGGTGTGGGTTCTAGCTTCTGTTCCTTGATCAGGTGTGACTTGTGTAATCGATGGTCCTTGATAAACTAAATTCGATCCAGTGTTGAATTCATGTACGCCACCTTCATTACAACAAGAACAACTGGGAAACTTCCTGGAAGATGTCGAGGGATGGTACAAGTAATTTGAACATCCAAAATAGTGCATCCACCTACTAATGGGAGTCAATTTTGACATCATTGACCAAATTTAAGTCAGTTCCAACGATTTTGAGCTCACCTCCACCAATCAAAACTGTTGTTGTTTGTTGTTGTGATGTAATCAAATGGAATGAAGTATTTGAATGATACAGTTGATCGATACTCTGTTGTCTTGACAAAGAGTGAAAGGACTTCTGATTTGCTTGTATCTCCAGGTGGTATGGTGCATGTCAATGTGTTGACTCCGGTTTGTGCAATCTTTGGTACAGAGTTTGTTGTTGATCTTGATTTGAACTGATGCTTCGATCTCTTCTTTTGTCAACCCAACTGGGAAGTTTTCCGTTGTAATGGTAACTGGTGTTGATGTATGCAAGTATCCTCTGATTGGCTCCACTGATTTGATTGATGGCGCAAATACTTTTTAATTGGGGTGGATCATTTGGTTTAGCATTAACGTACACATCGAATGTGTTGCCGAGATCAGAGAGAGTGATAGCATTTAGATCAAGATAAATGGTATTCTCATTCGAAGTATCATCCTTATTGAATTCTTTGTCTCCAATGTACAGCTTGCTATTTGGGTGGAATCCAGCACCGTTGATTGTCAACTTCCATGTTTCTTTGTTTGTTATCATCGAAGGTCGGATCGATTCAACAAATGAAGAATAGTATTTAAACTGATTGTCAGTGTTAATTACAGTATTGACAATATACAAACTCACAGGTTTTGAGTATCCATTGTTGTTGTTGGGTGATGTCAGACAAACAATCTGAGTGGATATTTTGGTCTGAATAATACACTCATAATCACCTATATATACCTGAACAGCATAATTCAGATGGACTCCTTTGATCGTCAATTCGGTACCCCCAAGTAATACTCCAAATTTCGGTGAGAAGCTATCAATTCTGGGGTCTAATAATAGATTGACAATTAATTAATGATGGTGTGGAAGTAATACAAAAGTAATATTGACTTACGAATAACGGTGTATTGTACATTTGAAAAGCCATTTTGACTAAAAACTCGGTATGTTATTGGAAACATTTGAACAGTTCCAAGCATGATGTCTATCTTTGGTGCAATACAGGTAACTCCAAAATCTACAACTTGAACATCAGTACATTGTTGGCCATTCATATAAATTTCTGAGGTTGGATTGTTTTCATTATCATATACATCACCAGAGAGTTGAATTCTGTAGTTTTCGGTTCCTGAAAAAACAACAACTGGGAGTATTGATTGGATAGTTGGATAAGCATATTCGAAACGTCTAATAGATTCCGCCACCAAACCTGTGGGTGCCATCAATCTCACCTCTTTGGCAACCAATCCATCATCATTGTTGTTGAGATCCGGAATCAGACACAGTATTTCTTTTCTGGAGACACTAAGTGTATTTAGTTCATCATAGTCAAAATAGATCCGAGGTGATGAATCGAAATTATTTATCATAAAATTTTCTCCAGTAATTGTAAGTACCGCTCCATTTGTAACAGGGTAGTAGCTGGGTGGGTAAATTTTGCTGATGGCAGGTTTCTATCAAAGATTGTGTTAATGGTTGTAATTAAAGTACATGAATACTACTTACCTACAAAAAACCATCTCTCTACAAATTGCTCTGATGGAATACCAGTTTGGATAGTTATGGTGAAATATTCTTCCTCATTTAGTTTTCTTTTCGCTCCTACTCTAGCAAGGGACATAGGTTTACTAGGTGTTACCCAATCATAGTTTCCTCCATTGATGTTGAGGAATCTAAAGTTTGTGGACATTCCATCTGGTTGTCTTGTAAGGGTTATAACAGGAGTATTGATAAAGTTTGCAGTAATACGGAAAATAGTTCCACCATTAGAGAATCCTTTTCTTGGCGACATATAGGTGTAAGTAAATACACCTTCAACCAACACATTAGGCAAGGAAAACAAACAGCACCAGACATAACCATAGTAAAATTGATATCTTCTTCCTAATTTTACAAGTAAACATTCTACAGATAATTTATACTAAATAAAGTAGTAAATAATGATAGAATATAAGTTAAGCTTTTATCTTCTAATCTTGATCCACTCCTTTTATAGTGTTCGGTTGAGTTGATTGTGAAAGGGATGTCTATGAAGGGTAGATCAATTATTTTTATAATAGTCATTATCGGCTAGGTGGGCTGAGGGTAGGCCACAACTAAAGAAAATCGTTTACCCCCATACATATATCTTTTTAAAGCTGTTAAAAAATGTGTGTGTCGATCGAATTTGCGATCTTGACGGTTGTGGAAACTAAGTAACGCAAAGATCAAATGAAGGGGCATTTTAACTAATGGTAGTTTAAAAATAAATTTGAGGCAAACAGTTTTGGGTGTTTTTTTAAATTTTGAGTTTCTATTCAGCAATTTTTGGGTGTAACCCTGAACGGAACGACTTTTTTGATTCAAGCGCCCAATTAATTAATTATATTTAAATGAATAAAGTATTAAATAAAAATAGAATTAAATAAAAATAGTTTGCATTTTATTGAATATTGATGATATTAGAATATTGATTTTCGATGATAATTTGGATTGATTGAGGCTTGTTAGTGAAGGAACATTCCATAATTGAACTTGTCAAGAATGTCGTGCATGTTTCATTGTTGCCTGTCGAGTGTATCAATTTTGGCAAATGATGTTGATGGATCAAATGCTATTCCTGATTCGATTGGAACGAAGTTGTTTCCAATTATTTGAATCTTATTGTTGATGGAATTGATTGAGTATGATAGAATCGAAGGTGCTTCAATATGATATTGTGTTGCTAATATTATTGAAATCGACCAACTGATCTGAAATCGATGCTGAAATTGAAATATTCATTCCAATTCCAGGTGGAATATAACATTCAATGAAGAGATCAAATGGATTACATTCAATTTCAATGAGGTCATTCAGTTTGAACTCTACTTCACTTTGGAAGATTCCATATCCATATCCATCCAATTGAATCAATCCACCTTTGGTCTGAACACTTCGATTGTTGAATATTGTCACAACTGCTTGAAGATATGTGATATTTGATGCAATTGTTTGTTGATCTCCAACTTGGATGACCAATGGTTGAGTGAGTGTATCATATTCCAATTGGAATTCGATTCTATCATTGGTAATGTTGCTGATTTCAACAAGGTTATTGTCAATAAATAATAATGTTGGAAGATCATCATCTTCATATGGTGTACCAATTCCATCTCCGAATACAACGATTGTGTCTGTGGGATCTCCTGATGAAGGATTCAAGGAAGATATTTTTGGTCCACTGAAACTGAATGTTTGTGAGCTGAGTGAATTAATATCCAATTTGGTTGTTTGGTCATTCACAATGACAGAGACTGATCGGTAGTGTCCAATTCCATGTGGAGTCAAACAAACAATGGAATCTGAATTAACAGATACTATTGGAGAACAATCAAGTTTTCCATCAAATAATACTTTAACAACTGATGTATCATTTCCAAAATCAGAACCAGAGATTGTGAAGAAATCACCTCCAAAACTATTGATGATCGATGGTTTGAACATTATTGATCTTTGGTTTGTTGTATGAAAAGATAAACTTTGTTCTTTGAAGATTGAATATCGTTTGTGGTGTTGATATTTGAATTTCATTGTTGATTCCTGTTCCAGATGGAACTAAACATGAGAGTTGTTTTGATGAAATCAATGTTGTTTTCAGTGCATTCGTTGTCACCAATTGAAACAATCATCGATGAATTGAATCTGATTCCATTGATTGTGATGTAGTAGTTTCCTGTGGTTGATCCTGTTTGTCTATCGATAGACATAATGATTGGTCCTGAATCTGAACAAATCGAATCAAAATTATTTGAATGGAAATCAGATTCACTGATCATCTTGATGTCACAAAGTTGTGAGTTGAGTGTCGATATAATCATTCCATCATAATCATTGGAGATATGACCATTGTAATCATTTGGTTTTGGATGATAATATACTTCAAAGTCTCCAAATCTTGAAACACTCTTTGATTCGAAAATAATGATACTTTCGAGAATAAAAGTGATTGATGTGATCGAGAGTGGTGATGTGATTGAAACTCTTGTTCCAGTGGTTCCAACTGATTCATATCCAAGATTGATTAGGTTTCCAGTTTGATCTCTATTAATTTCATCAATGAATCTGATTGGTTGGTTGTGATATTGATTGATTGGATCTAAAATCAAAGTGTTTATAGCTCGACTTTGATTGTAAATGTTTATCCATTTATCGATTGCTGTTTCCAACTTTTGTTGTTGATAGCTGCTGAGTGTGATAATTTTACTTTCATTGATTGATGATAATGATGTTTGAAACAAGTTGTTCAATTCCAGAAGAGATTGATTGTTCATCCCAATTCAAATATATTTATTGTACTGAGTCTGAAATGCTTGAAACTCCTGATTCTGATGATACAAGATCAGAAGTAACAATGAAGCTTCTCTTCATATATGATGGCATAACAAATAGTATATCATCATCTACATCCATTAAGTCATCGCCAGCTGCAGCAACATCTATAGCTGGAGGTTCTATTATTTTTCTATTGACCAGAATAATCATTCAAATTAACTGGAGATGAAAAAACACTTTAGGAGCAAACCTAGAAGATCGAGCATGGGAGTATCGATTGGATCTTCTTATCAACCATAGCAACCAATTCCATCAATTAGATCATTTACAGGAATAATATCGACATTGTTAACTCTATTCGTTGTTCCTCCATAAACCATTAGAGTATGATAGTTTCATCCAATCCCAAGCAGCAGATGCACTTCTTTTGAATTTCTCGGCAAGTGATGCCTCAGTTACAGTACTTAAACTTTAAAATGAAGGAAATTATTAATAAAACAAGTGTCAAAAATAAATAGAAATAATTGTGACATACTCAGAATAGGTTTCGATATTTGAGAATCCTGTGAATCCTTGGAAACATACATCAATGTTTGGACTTGTAGTTACTTTCAAATCCTAAAATTATATGAATTTGGTTAATCTCAAGTCTATTGCTGTTGATAATAATATGATTATTACATTGTAAAGTTTCTTTGAGATTGCAAGGATAACACCCATTTGCCCAATTTGGATCGATATCATCAACATTGAATGTTTTCTTAGAGACATCACTGACTTTTTCATAAATATATTTTAGTGTCATCAAATATGCGATTTCTTCTTCACAAATATCATTTGAAACTCTGATGATAAATGGCGTTGAAAATTGTGATCTGGTGATAGCTCCTGTGGTGTCAACAAGATATTGATAGAAATTGTTGACTGCACCTGGAAGTTTGGTTTGGAATTCTGATGTGAATTTCAAAAGTTTTGAAATCATTGTTGTTCATGATGCTATATGTTCTCAATGTTAGTATTTTCGCCATAATCATAATTTTCTTTCTGGATATCTGGAGTATTGACAGGGTGTGTTCTTTGAATCTCTGATGTTCTGGCGTTATCAAAGTTACAGGAAGTAATAGTATTGCTATAATCACAAACTGAACCAATTTGTAGGTCGTGAGCAAGGTATTGAAATGACATGATATCAACTGAAACAAAAGTTTTAATGTCTTGCTGATTAATAGTTGGTGGGATTGTAACAAGTGACCTTTCACCGTCAGCACAAACTGTATCGGAATTATAGATGTTTCTAAGAGGTTGAAGATAAAGAGTTATATCCGATGCTTGCAAAATTGTTGATTGCTCAATACTCTGGATGAATCTAGGTAATTGTGAAACAATCAAATTGTTAGCCAAATAATCTTTTACCTCAACAAAGATATCGTTGGCCCAGTGTTTGGTCTCACCAATTTAATTGGTTGCCTCAGTTTGGAAAAACAAATCACATCCCAACCTGTAGAAAAAATAGTTAATAAATACATATAAAAGAGATAATATCTAGATACACATACAAATTTTTCCTGTTGGCAACTTCACCGTTATCTGTAATAACACTGTATCTTCTCACCATTCTATTGAATTGATATACCAAGGTTGGATGTTGGAAACAAACTGCACCACCACCTCTCTTTCCTTGACCAAAATGTCTATTTAAATCACCAACACAGAAAAAGTTCTCTACAGCATATAGACAGTCAATTTTTTAGTAAATAATTATAATACATTTAAGTAAACTATAATTACCATTTGCATTCCTTGCTTCAGATCCAAACTTGGGATACATTGAGAAAGCCATCTTGCTATGGTCCTAAAACAAATCAGACAATTAGTTACTAACTCCAATTTAGAATGAGTCATTTGAACTACTTACATCGGTTGGTCCATATTCATTGTTTAGGAATTCATCGCTTTCAGTGGAAACCAAATCTATAGGTAGCTCCAACTCAAGGACATTGGTGATCTCTTGTGTTGGTGAATTTAATACAAATCCACCAGTATAGGTATTAGCAAACATCTTTCTTTGGAATACTTTTGCAATGATTCTCCATATATCTAGGCCATCACGATCGATAAAATAAGGGGTTAATGTGACATCTTTGTATTTTTACATTTGAGTTTTCTGCTGAAGTTTTCATGAAATATCTCATTTTGAGACCGGCAACATCTAAGACATCTGTTTTCCACCAACAATATCCTTCTAATTGGTCTATTGTTCGGCCACTAACCAAAAGAGCTTCTTCACAACCTTCCACTACATCACTAGTGGTCTGAGTTGGAATTCCATTTGTAGAAACTCTATCTGGATAAGATTCATATTCGGCAATGTAATCGTAGAGATAGGGGTATTTGTTTTGTTGTATTGTTGACCATGTGTTCATATTGGGGAATGCCTTGTAAACAAATTGAAGACTAGCATCATTCTTCAACATATACTCGGTTACTTTTGTTGAAATCGTTGAAGTTGTAACAAAAGAAATGTTGATTATTTGCCGCTTTACCTATAAATTTATGACCATCAGATTTTGTAGCTAGAGACACATCTTTCTTATCATCTTTATTAATTTGGACCAGGTTTGATCGAAGGAAAATATGGATTGGAATGAATGATATGGTATCCAGTAATAACATCAGGTGTTGGTTCATCCCAAACAAGAATGTTCTTTACATGTCCATTTCCACTGCCTGAAATTACCTTATCTCGACCACCACCTATTGAGCTTTTTCTTGTACCAATTTGATCATTAAATGTCATATAATAGTAATCCTTATGCTGTTCAAATGTTGCTTCCAAGGGACTGAATTCATTATCTGCAAGATTCAAGTTATGTTTCAATTGTAATGAATCGATGGTCGGGTCAATATAGAGGTAATCTTGAGTATCTTTAAGTCGATAGATAAACCACCAATCGACAGGATTGTTTCCTCCATTCACAGGTAATCCAAGACATGATAGACTGTAGGATTTGTATTTTTTGCCATCAATAGAGTCAACATATGGTGAGACATTGTTTTGGTCTGACTTTTAAGGTAATATCATAGGTTCCTGGTGACATCTTTGGGATGACACATGTAAGTTTTTTGTTTGGAGTAACCATTGCAATTGAACCACAACTGTAAATACCAAAACCAATGACAATATTTGAAGGTACATTTCCAAATCCAGTTCCTGTGATCGTGATGGTGTGGGTTCTAGCTTCTGTTCCTTGATCAGGTGTGACTTGTGTAATCGATGGTCCTTGATAAACTAAATTCGATCCAGTGTTGAATTCATGTGCGCCACCTTCATTAACAACAAGAACAACTGGGAAACTTCCTGGAAGATGTCGAGGGATGGTACATGAAATTTGATTAGCTGATATAGTACATCCACCTATTATAGTATCTGAAAACTTAATAGTGTTTACAATATTCAAATCAGTTCCGATGATCCTGAGCTCACCTCCACCAATCAAAACTGCTGTTGTTTGTTGTTGTGATGTTATCAATGGAATGAAGTATTTGAATGATACAGTTGATCGATACTCTGTTGTCTTGACAAAGAGTGAAAGGACTTCTGATTTGCTTGTATCTCCAGGTGGTATGGTGCATGTCAATGTGTTGACTCCGGTTTGTGCAATCTTGGTACAGAGTTTGTTGTTGATCTTGATTTGAACTGATGCTTCGATCTCTTCTTTTGTCAACCCAACTGGGAAGTTTTCCGTTGTAATGGTAACTGGTGTTGATGTATGCAAGTATCCTCTGATTGGCTCCACTGATTTGATTGATGGTGCAAATACTTTTAATTTAGATGGTTCACCTTGTTTATCGCTTAGATACACATCGAATGTGTTGCCGAGAATAGAGAGAGCATTAGCATTTACATCAAGATAAATGGTATTCTCATTCGAAGTATCATCCTTTTTGAATTCATTGGCGCCTATGAATAGCTTGCTATTTGGATGGAATCCTCCTCCAGTAATGGTCAATTTCCATGTTTCTTTGTTTGTGATCATCGAAGGTCGGATCGATTCAACAAACGAAGAATAGTATGTAAACTTTCTACCACCAGTAGTAATTATAGAACTGTCAGGGAGAGTTAAACTTAGAGGTGTGGAGTATCCATTGTTGTTGTTGGGTGAAGTAATGCAAACAATCTGATTGGAAGTGGTGAGTTCTGTCTTGATGAGACAATTAAAATCACCAATATCTACAGATACTACATAGTTCAAGTGGAAACCTTTTATAGTCAAATCTGTTCCACCGGCCAGAACACCATATCTTGGGGAGAAACTTTCA
This sequence comes from Heterostelium multicystogenum, assembly GCA_003667245.1. Lineage (NCBI taxonomy): Eukaryota > Evosea > Eumycetozoa > Acytosteliales > Acytosteliaceae > Heterostelium > Heterostelium multicystogenum. The sequence goes on from RCNN01000366.1 coordinate 20,070, forward strand.
ATTCTAGGATCTGTATTAAAATTAGACATGAATTAATATCTTGCTATATACTTTCTAAGCTCGTATATTTACTTATAACTAGGTAGCTAACGTGTGAGAAACCATCCTGCTCGCCAATCTTCAGAGTAATAGGGAAGCTCTGAGTAGTTCCAAGGTTTACATCTATTTTTGGTGCAACACAAGACACTCCATATGATGGACTGTTGATAGTTTGAAGGACAATTACATCAGTACAAGGGTGGCCATCAATGGTTACAACTGATTTAGGATTGTCAACATTATCAAGGAATAACACCTAGCAATTGAATCCTTGGATTGGTTCCAGAATATACAACATTCGGTACAATACTATTGATAGTTGGAAAGACATAAGTAAATCTTTGATCGAACTCTACTGATTCACCGGAAGATGTCACCAATTTCAATTCTCGAGCACCCAATCCATTGTTGGAATTAGGAATAGTACAACGAATCTGTTCATGCTCGACACTTAACAACTCCAATTCATCTAGGATTTTATCGTTTACAAAATACAGCTTTGGCCATTGGTCAAACGGATTGAGCACGAAATCACTACCCAATATAGTCAGAACCGCTTTGTTGGCCATTGGATAATGTGATTGTGGTGATATTTTAGATATTATTGGTTCTGTATTGTGGAAGTTAAACATTAATGTTAAGTCATTAATACTATTTCCTAGGAAATACCTAGTTTAGTGGTGGTCGTCTTGATATACTTACTAACAAAAGTCCATTCTTCATTTCTATTTTTAGAAAGATCACCTGTATCCATTATGAAGGTGAAATATTGCATCTCGTCGTATTTTCTCTTTTTTTCCGACAATAGAATCGGACTCGGGCTCGGCAGGGGCATAATAATCATAGGTTCTTCCATCTCCATTATTTGGATAATTGATGGGTTGGAAAGAGAGAATTTTATTATCGGAGGCACGTTTCAATTGGAGGAGTGGTCTTTGGTTGTAATCACCTATGATTCTAAAAATGGTGCCTCCACTGGGATAGCCCTTTCTAGGGGAAATATAGTCGGCATCCACCACAGAAGCCAGCCATATTAACAACAAAATATAACCCAAATACAAAGATTTAAATTTTATTTTATAAATAAACATTTCTTTGTCTTTAGATAGAAAGATATAGATAATAATACTAAATATTATTGAATCAAAGAAATTTAAAATAAACTGGCTCAATTCAGCCCTTTAAATGTAGTTGATCGATTGGATTTAAAAGATGATTGATTTTGATTTCTTTTGTATAAAAATAATCTTACTCCACGGAGTCGCTCTCTCAACGACGTTTCAGAAAAGACGGCATGACTTGATCAAATGTGGTCAGTGATTGCCTTCTTTTACATGACTCGGCACAACACATTTTATTTTAGAACTGTTAAATGAGATGGTCGAATCGATCCATTTTGAGATCTAGTGGTGGTGCCTCTTGAGTATAAAAGTGTGGGCACCACAAAACTTTGCCTGAACAATAAGAGTTAACGGTTTATGTATCAACAACACTCAATACAAAAAGTTATTGTTCAGGCAAATTTTGCACATCCAGCAAAGTTAAAAAATCAAACTTTTTTGGTACTAAAAATTTAAATTAATAATAATAAAAATGAAATAATAATTAATTAATTAATTGATAATTATTTTAAATATTTTAATAATCAATGAGAGTCGAACTTCATTTTGCTTTTGTAGATTCAATTCTTCTTGTTCAAAAAAATTAATAGTGAATAGATTTACAATAATTTTACATCTTAACCTAAATGGGAGTAAATGTTGAAGTTAAAAACTAATTAAACTAAACAACAATATATTTATAATAAAATAAATTTAGTATCGTAGTGTGAGAAGTATCTGGGGGTAGTGTGTGTGTGATATAGGAGAATTCAAATGAAAATACAAACAACACAACTAAATTCATTCCTATTCATACATTCTCATATGAAATGAAGATAACATGGATGTTATGTTAGTGTCAATGGAATAGCAGTGTATTGCAATTAACGAACCCCTCATATTTTTAATAAAAAAAGTATATTGATATTTGAGTTAGTGGAGGTAATCTATTTGCGATTCATTCATTCCTATTATTTAACAAATTGTTTTAAAAAAATTACTGTTCCAAAGATTTGAAGTCATTTGAAATTCCAAATGGTTCCTGTCTGACTTGTCATTTGTCCAACTTCCATTAATATTAATAAATATTACAATTACAAAACAAGTATAATAATTTATTATTAAGAATAATAAAATAATATTATAATTAAAAACAATAATTTTTAATTTAATATCAAAGTTACTAAAAACTATTTTAATTTAGTTTACTATTGAAAATGTAAATATTTCTAAATTATTATTATTTTTATTTTCTATTCCAGTTATAACTAATTCTCAATATATATGTTTTAAATAAATTCTAGCAATAGATTTTTACTTTTAAAATCTAATTTAAAAAACATTTTAAAATGTCATCTGTACATCCTGGAGACAAACCCGAAACTGCTTCAACCGTTTCTTCAAATATTGAAAAAAAGTATGGATAAAATATATATATTTAATTTTCACTTCTTGATAATAACAATTAATATTTGTTTGGTAGATTTAAAGAGAACTGGTGATGAATTTGAAAAAGATGCCAAAAAAATAAGAACTGAGGGTGAAGAATTCATCAATGAAGTTAGTAAGACTCTCTCCGAAGCTCCTGCACATGCTTTGGAAACTACAAAAGAAGCTTTGGAGTCAACCAAGGAGGCCATTAGCTCTGGTGTTGAATATGTCCAACACAGCTTACAACCAGTCATTGATAAAAGCAAAGAAATTGGTGAAAACATTCAGAAGAGCGTTTTAGACAGCTTCAATGCCACCGTCAGAAAGACTGAGGAATTCAGAAAGGAGATTGCAGACAAGGCTGCCAATATGATCGCCACAGCTGAACAAAAGGCATCGGAGATGAGTGAACAGTTGAAGCATAACCTTGAAGGCTACATGGGAGATGCCAAGGAGTCTGCAAAGAAGGCTGAGAACAAGGCAGAGGAGAAGATGGAAGAACTTAAAGAAGATGCCGCCAAGAAATCAGAAGAGCTCAAGGAAGGTGCACAAGACCTCAAAAACAAAGCAAGTGAGAAGATGGAAGAGGCAGAGAAGAAGCTCGAAGAAGCCAAAGACGATGTCTCCGAAAAGCTAGAAGAGAAAGCAGAGGAACTGAACGATGCTGTTAAAGACAACGGAAAGAAGAAAGGTAGAGGTCGTCCAAAGAAATCCTCAAAATAATAATAAAGTAATAAAAGATCAAAGCAACCAATCAAGCAACTAATCTTCTACGCATTCAATGAGTTTATTTGTATTGCATCTACAAAAATACCGCCAAAATGAAATGAAATTTTATATTTATTTTTGGACTTTGCAAATGAAGTGTAGTAGAACAAACTGGCAACAACAACTATCAATGTAGTTAGATAGTAAAGTGAGCAGTATGATGAGTAATAATATAAGCAATATAACTATGGATACAACAGTGTCCTCACACAACAATACATCGAATAACAGTAGCAATAATATTACAGTTATCAACATCAAGCAGCACAAACAAGATGAGCCTGCAAGTCGACGGCACACACTCGATGACCATACTGAAGATGATCTGGCCATGAGTGACAATGAAGACGACGACATTGAGAATAAATTCAATCTGTCACCCCGAACCATGAGAAAGATAGGCGAGATCACCTTGAAAACCACGACTGTATCAAGCCAACTTCCATGGCTATCAAGATTACAGCACAATGCAAAGAAGAAAGCTGTTCCTGTTGCAAAGCAGGCTCCATGGTGGAACACTAGACCGTTCCTCAACAACGGATTTCTTTCAAATAATGTCATACAGCTTAATGATAAAACAGCCAAACCTGTAGGTTAGAACTTTAATCTCGATTGGCCAAATGCAGAACGTTATTAACTAAACTTTTGATTTCTAGTCAATATCAAGCTCACAGTCAAATGTCGGTGGATTGTCTGCACTTCCTACCTTAGATCAAGAGTATTATTTGTTGGAGGATCTACTGTATGTGTTGATAGGCATCGATGGTAAATACATACATGTCGCACAGAGAAAGCCGGATAAAGACAACTTGGATTCATTTGAACAGCACTCTTATGTTAGATTTGAGGTTGGCAACTGCGGTGCTGATCCATCAATGTCACATCTAATCAATCGAGTTTTGCCACTGGCGAGCTACTACACCTACATATCGGACTTCATTGATACTCGCAATAACTTTGAGTGGGGAATAGTCAACCATTCATTGTGTGAGTCAATCTCACAACTTATCAAGGACTATCACATTCTTATTGCACAAATGGAAACACAACTTAGATCTCGACAACTATCACTACAGGTAAGTAGACCCAATAGACTAGGACAGATACGATGCTGCAGTTGCTAACATCTGTTTGCGTTCATCCAACAGAGACTTTGGTTCTACATTCAGCCTACAATGAAAGTGTTCGAAAGACTCTTTATCATATGCCAGGAATGCACCAAACATAATCTGCACGGAGCTCAAATACTCAATCTTTTACTGAACAACATGGCAACCTATGGAAGGCAAGTTACGTCGCTTACGCATTCTCCTTTTTCTTCTAACATTAGTACTATTATAGCGATCCTAAGACCAATGATTTCTATAAATTTCTCATTCAAAAGACAAGCAAACCATTCTTGGTGATGTTGGAATCCTGGATCTATAGAGGTGTTGTCAATGACCCACATTGCGAATTCATGATTGAGGAGAATATCGATTTGGTAAAGGAGAATATCAACAGAGACTACAATGACTCTTACTGGGACTTGAGATACACCCTACAGGAGAAGCAGATTCCCAAGTTTTTGGAAAAAGAAAAGAACAAGATACTTTTGACTGGAAAGTATTTGAATGTCATCAGAGAGTGTGGACACTCCATAGAGTTTGTTGATGACAAACGAATTACAACTGATGATGATGATGAGGAGGAGAACGATAGCAATGGAGATGTAGAGGAGCAGAGAAAATCAACAACTCTGCAGTACTCTGCAAATGAGAAGCATTATTTGGAGAGAATAGAACGTGCCTACGACTTTGCTTCATCCAAGTTGCTGACCCTTATGAACGAAAGACAGCTCATGGAGAGACTGAAATCGCTAAAATATTACTTCTTACTCAGCAAAGGTGATTTCTTTTCACACTTTATGGAGATTACAGCAGAGGAGTTAGCAAAACCTCTCTCTGAAATTTCGATTGTAAAGATGAATTCACTGCTTCAACTCTCACTTCGAACCTCGTCCATTGAAAACGATTCATTCAAAGACGATCTAGAGTGTGAGTTCCAATCAATGACGCTTCATCAGCAGTTGCTCAGAATCATTCATATAGATGATCGTAACATCATTGACCAAAAGAATCTGGAAAAAACTGCAGAAGGGTGACAAGAAGCAACAGGATAGCAATACAACTATGTTTGAGAATGAAAGACCAAAAGAAAAAGAACTCAGAGGTATTGATTCACTGGCGTTCAACTATAAGGTAATATGGCCGCTCTCATTGGTTATCAACAGAAAATCACTGGTAAAATATCAGATTATATTTAGACATCTCTTCCTCTGTAAATATGTTGAGAATCTTCTGTGTAACACATGGAATCTCCACCAGGAGTCGAGAAGAATCCTCAAAGATAAACCATTAAACGCTGCATTGATGTCATTCTCTCATTTCCCAAGGCATAGAATGATCCATTTCCTTCAAAAATCTCGAGTACTATATGATGCTAGAAGTTATCGAACCAAACTGGATAAAGATGAAGCAAGCAATGAAAAATGTAAGTCACTATGAATAAGTAATTCATTCTTTCATTGATTACTAACATGTATTGTTAAGTCAAAAACAGTGGATGAAGTTATCAAGGTGCATGATGACTTTTTAGAGACATGTCTGACTGAGTGTATGTTGACAGATACCAAGTTGGTAACAATATTGATGAAATTCATGTCGTTGTGTGTTATTTTTTGTGATTTCAATGCCAAGCTGGCCACAGAAGGACCTTTTGAAGTCAACGAAGTAAAGAAAACCGTACAGCATCTTGAGCACCAATTCCATAAGATTCTTAAAGTGCTGATTGATACTTTAAAGCAATTCTCAACCACAGAATCCAACAGACACATGATCCATCTCATTAGAAGACTCGACTACAACGGCTATTACTCCTCCTATTTTGACCAGCAACACCAAATTCAAATACAACAACAACTCCAGCAACAAAAACTGGAACAACAGAGAAAAGCGGCTGAACTTCAACAATCAATGAACAATAGCACCTTAAATAGTACCAAAGCATCTACAAGCTTTGATCAAAGTGGAACTGTAAGAAGACCATCAACAACAACACAACAAACACAAACTCAACAGACACAAAACAATAATGTAAATAACTTATCATATAATTCCGGTATCTCTAAATCTGGACAAAATATCAACACCAACGCTCCTACAGTTTCTCCAAGTCTAAATACAACCACGACGACCACAACTACATCTACAACAACTCCAACCAAAGCTTCACAACAACAAAATCTACAAAACAACAAAACAGTCTTTGATTTTCAACAAAGATTAAATGATATACGAAATTCAAAGAAATAAATAAATAGGAATGGAACCATCATAACAATCCATTGGTGAATATATTCTATTAAATTTAATAGTATTAATTATTGGGTGTAAAGTACAATTAAGAAATAGAATATATTAGTATTTATTTGGTATTATTGATCATTTAGAGAAGCATGGCAATTGCAACGACAATGACGGCAAAGACACTTGAGATGGCGATTGAGGAGGCGCTATTTGAATAGGAGTCACAGGAGTAAAGATTACGATGGAGATCGGTGGTTCCGCATGCATCATTCATACCAATGCATTGCTTTTCGGTGATTTGATAGATTGGTTCGGATTTGGCGGATGGGTTGTCCAATGGGAAGTTGTAGCTGCAGAGGAAAGCGGCATATTGTTGTTGGCAGTTGGTGTCATTATTAGCAAAGACAGCTGGGTTACGGAGATTGGCGGTGTAGGTGGCTTGGACAGCATCATCGATGGTGGTTGGTGTTTGACCGACTGGAATGGAAACAACCTTTTCGTTGACCCACTTACCGCAGAAGTTCAAGTCTTCAGCAAGGACAGCTTGACGTGTTTCGACTGGAGTATCGCAAGTGTCTGCAATCTTGATTGTTGAACAAGAGAACCAGTTGGAGGATGAAAAAACTTGAAGTGTGCACTTATCGCAAGTGATATCTGGCATCATGACATTGACCTTGAAAGTACCAACGGCATTTGGATTGACAGCTTGACCATCTTGGTTGACAGTTTGAGTGAAAGCAGTTCCACCTTTTGGATCGATGGAGATGGTCAATGGACCAGTTCCGTCACCAGCAATAACCTTCCAGGTCAAAGTGGCCAATTTATTCTTGCAGTAGGTGGCTACTGGAGCAGTAGCAGCTTGACCACCACCGCATGGAGAAGTCTTTGATGGATTGGTATTCCATGAAACTGGATTGGTCAAGACTGCATGTGAAGAAACCAATGATACTGTCATAAGACAGACCAAAGCTAATGCTAAAATTCTCATTCTCTTTACTTTGATTTTACTACTACTACTTTTATGATACAAATGAAATAAATTATAATGACAAGTAATTGTATAAATATAAATCTATACAGATAATAATTATTAGATATACAGATACGGCGGACAACAACTGTCTGATAAATGTGTTAATTGTTGATGATTGATGTGGTTGCGGGTGAATACAATTTTGGGAAGAAAAAAACGTTTAAAAATTGAATTTAAATAAAAAAATAAAACCCAATTTCCATCTCATCATCTGGAATGGGGAGTTTTTTAGTTTTTTTTCACAAATCAGCTCCATCAAATTTCTTTTTAAACGATCATCTTTCATTCAAACATCTAAGAGGGGTATGAAACTCTTACAAAATATCAGCTTTTTTGAATAAAATCAATCAAAAATAGAATTGTTGTTGTTATCATCATACCAAATGGATATTCGAAAAGCCTTGTGTGTCGGAGTCATTTCAAAACATCGTTTCGCTTTGATTTTTATATAAAAAATTAATTTGATTCTTAGTAACCCTTCCAAGTTTGTATCTTTTATTAATTAATTAGATATGCAATTGTTAACTTAAATTAAATTGGATATTTTGTTCAAAATTGATGTTCAAATTCTGGTATACATTTCTAAAATTTATTGATCAATTGCAATGTTTGTTATCTCTTGGTTGGGCTGAGTTGTCACAGGTAGTTGGTGTTCGACTGGTGATTGTTGCTGTTGTTCTTGTTGTTTTGGTTGTCTGGGTTGGAATTGGATGGTGTCTGCTGTTCTGACGTATAACTTAGGATTAATTTCCAACTTAAAAAGAATATGTTAATAACCAATAATAGTTTGTTTTAATTTCGTTGACTTACAAATGAATCGAAGTTCTTATTTAAAATCTTTTCCAACTTTTCTTGTTGGAGCCTTAAGACTTTAGCACGAACTTCATCAAGTGGAGCTGCGGTTCCAGTTGGATACGATGCCAAAACTTTGTTGATAGACTTTTTCCAACCAAAGTTGTCGAATCTTATGCATTTATCTAAATCGTGAGCGTGTTTTTTATGATACTTCCTTTGCTTCTTTTGTAATTTCTTTTGGGCCTTGGCAACAGCTTTATCATCTACCTGAGCTCCCTGGGTTTCGGTTGACAAGGAAATCTTTTCAGCATCGCTTATTGATTTATTATCTTTCTGTATGTCTTTGTGTGTTTGTCGATCTGCCTTTCTTACAATGCGATCATTCTTTTTCTCTGCTTTGTCAAGAGCTTTTTCGACTTTCTTAAGGATCTTTTGCTCAATTTTCTCATTCTTCTTATTCAGTTTTACGTTCTTTCTCCAAGATTCTTTCATTCTTCTTTTCCTCACGCTTCTCCTTTCTTTCAAACATAGTCTACCAATTTTTCAATGGTGTTGGGATCAAGGTATATTTCCTTTTCTTGGGCGTTCTTTACTACAGTAGTAACCGAATTTACAATATTACTCAAAGTACTGTTATCTGCACTTTTCTCGACATTGTTATTTGATTGGTTTTGGTTAATCTGATCAATTTTGTTTGTTGGTGACATTATTTCTTTGTATAAAGCTTTGGTTTAATTAATTTATATATATATTTTATATTACAATTTTAATTTATTTATAAATATTCAAAACTATTTATACAATTAGGTTAAATGAAAAGGGTATGATTTGTAACCCCTACTTCCAAACTTTCTTCTTCAATTTTAAAAGATTTAATGATTGTAAAATGGATGTGGTCTGAATGTTGGTATTAACAAAATAAGTCGAACTTCACATTTTTGTAATTTTAATAGAGTAACTTCATTTGAATTGTAACTTAAGTTATTTGAAGAGTGGGAATCTTTATTTCTCGAGCAAATAAGAACTTTCAAGCACATAGGGAGAGATATCGGAGTAATTGAGTTTGATAATTTTAATATTGTTCCTATTTTCGGACACAGGGGCTTCTAACTCTATCTTGGTAACTTAAGAGGGAATAGTCTAAAACTACTTGTAAGTGAAATTAAAAGTAATACATACATCGAATCTCTTTATTTCAAGCTTTAATCCTGAGTTAGTTTAACAAAATATTTCAAATAGGGTTTAGTTCAGTACAAGAACAAATATCTATTTAATCAATTTTCAAAAACTCTTACACTTATGAGACTTTATCCAATATGGTTAAAATAAATAAATTGTTACCCTGTTTCAATGGTTTAGTTGAAGAACTCTTAGAGTTAAAGATAAAACTCCTCATCTACCTATTGTTATTAATAACTCTTTACAATGTACAATAAGCTTGGACACTGAGAAATCAAATAGATCAATCAAAATTTTGAAAACAAACAATCTCAAATAATAATAATAATGATTGGATAATTGGAATAAATTTGATTGTGAGTGTATTAATAGCACAGTGGTTGGGCTTCTTGAATACCATCTTTACAGTTAACAAAAGCTATTATTTATTTAGTACATTGTAGTGTTGTTTTTGCTGTGATTGTAGGGAGTTGGTGCGAGTATTGTTTTTCTTTCACCTTTTGCTGCTAATTTAGAAATAACCATAACCTGGGATCTTCATTCGAAGGAAAACAATGGCAATGTTGTAGGTAGCGACGACCAATACCAAACCCAAGATGAAAAGATAGTTGTTGTTTTCTTCTTGTTCATATCTAAAATGATGAAGCCAAGTGCACCTAGTGCGAAGATGGTACCTGCAGAGAGACCTTCTATGATATATTGACCATTGATACGGTACATTTGGAATACTTGTGGCTTGCTGTTACCTCTCTCATCTTGGACGTATCCAATGGAGGGTGGCTCCACAATCAAGTCGTAGATGATACCAGAGCTCACCAAGAAATATGTGAAAAAGATGAAAGTGAAAACAATCATTGGGATGGAGCCTCAATGTTGGGTGTTTTCAATCTCATCTTTGGCACTCTAATAAAGTGAAAGGGTAGCTCTAATAATGCTGACATCTTCTATATCTACTATTATTAGTATTCTATATAAATAAACAACAATAAAGTTTGAAAAAAAGGTTTATTTTTTTTCATTGATCATTTGACCTTTGGGGTTTTTTTGATTGACTTTTTTGGGGTTCATCATCATGGTGGAACTTCTCATTCATTAATTTCACTTTGATCAAATACAAAAAAAAACAACAAAACAAAAAACAAACTTTTCTATACATTCATATATTTTGTTTTGGAAACTACTCAACAAAAGGGTATAGTAGGAATGTTGAACTTTAAATTCTCTACCTATTTAAGGCATGATAAGTGATACAAATAATTGAAGTTTGAGTTATTTTTATTTATTAGGTGGTCTCAGTAGGGGCGAGTTTACTTTCAAAATTGATTACTTTTTGAAAGTATAATTTCTCTCACATATACTACTCTACTCAAGCTGTATGTGAATTAAAAAATGTAACTGTTCTTGTTTGCTTATGGTATAAGAGCAGTGTAATTTCAACAGAGTTCCTATTAATAAACTAGCTGAGTATTACCTTATTACATCATAATACAATATCCAAGAAACAGCCCTTACTTTGTGAAAAATAAAACAGGTTCAATTGAGCAGTAGGTTAAACTTTGGTCAAACAATTCAAACCAATTTCGCCAAACAATGTTTTAATTGTGGTCTAAATAGCAATCAACAAATGGAAGGTGAAACTCTGAGTTTTGGCGAGATTGTTGTTGAGTGATATAACTCAAGCACTAGATATATATTCAAATGATATACTAATTTAAAAAAGGTTTAAACCACATAATTATATTATCTTTCAATTTATTTATTACTGTTGTCATGGTTCAATAAATTAAAAGTTCGCTGCGATTTCTTTTCTTTTGCAAAAAATACAAAAAAAACACTATTTAAAAATTTAAATCCTGGGTGGGTTGTATATCAATTCATGAAGGGTTATTAATTTATTGTTTTCTCTTAAAAAAAATATTAACAAAATTATTATTCTAATAAAGAATATTAGTATTACTAATATCTAATAAGTGTTGAGTATTGCTGTGATTCACACTACTACTAAAGTACTAGGCTAGTCATTAGTTT